>JADMNL010000022.1:346552500-346685000 GCA_016271365.2 Neoceratodus forsteri
TTCCATGCGGAACAGCGTTCCACCATACACTACAGTACAATTCCACATACATTCCTCCTGGCATTCCAGTGGAGTTGTGTTACTCCTAGTTCGATTATGTATAAGCTAAAATGGCTCTGTTTTGACCTTGCAATGTTACTTGTTTGCAGACCCACAGAACCAGGTAGAAGTAATATACTACACAGAGATCACTGCAAACTCTGAAAGTGAAAGGACACAGACTCACATATTGTAATGCATTTCATAAAGGGAAATGGGAAATTGTTTAACCAGGAAAGGCACACTAAGCTGAACCTTGTTTCCAGGTGCAACCTGGGAGCACAAGGAAGTTAAGTGACTTTCTCAGGGTCACACAGTATGCAAGTGGGAGCTCTAGGATTCAAACCCAGGTCTACACATTTGTAGGTCAGTGCCCTAAATCACTGTGCTATTCGGCCTCCTGGATTTCATATGCCTTGCTTTGAGGACTAGATATTTAGAAGAGATGCATTTCATTTTGGAATGTTGTTAGAAATCATGAGCATGTGATTTCTGCTCCTATACTATGTTCTAAAATTGGCAAAAACAACCAGACTTAACATGTGAGTCTGCTTTTAGTAGCAGTACATTAGGGAGAGCAAAGAGCTGAGCAGCTACAGCTCCCCCTCTGCTAGTTTGCTATATGCTGTAACTATTCTGGTGTTGTATCACCTTTGTTGTAACTCTCCCAGGTCGTACCTGATAACAGGCAGTTTCTGCCTAGCATACCTACCTGGTTATCAAGACCTAAATAAATAAACAGCAGTTAGCTGAGAGAGCTAAAGGGAAGGGGCCTGTGACCTGTGAAAGCAGAGTCAGGTGTGCCCCAGCTCCATTTTAAGCCTCTCTTAGTTAGCGGCCCCCGCGCTGGGCCCCCCTGTGCGAAGGACCAATGCACAAAGACAGTGAAGTCTGCCTACTGCAGTTAGCCCAATAAGGCAGCCAGCAGCCAGCCACTCTGCTCCCCTGCTGACTCAAAATGGAGCAAGTGTCACCCTTGGAACAGGTAAGATACCACAAGTTTTGTTCAGTCCTTTTCAACTAAATCTCTGATTGTATTGAACATAGACACTGCTTACTAAGGCATTATGGGTATTGTCAGCTGTAACAGATGTAGCACTCCTCTCCAGAAGGGTGCTCTGAAAGAGAGGGCACTGACCCATTTGCAGGTCAATACCTGAGCACACAGCCCAGCTGGAGTCAGTAAGGGTGGAGATATCCAACCTGGTCTCCATCTCAGCTGAAGTTCACCCCCCCACTCCCACTTCCACATAGGCCCACCGGCATGGGAGGATGGAGAGTGATGGGAAGGGGGAGAGCTCTGGGGAACAAGACCAGCAAGGTAAGGGTTGCCCTAGCCAAACCCATACCAATTGCAAACTGCTTTGCACCCCTGGACAGGGACCAGGAACCCGACTCAACAGAGGAAGACTCCAAGTCGATGAATGGGGTAAGGCAGGACAACTCAGGGCTCCCAAGTGTAAAAAAGTCAGAAAATTCATGGTTGTTGGGGATTCTGTGATCTGGGGGGGTGGAAAAGAGGGTGTGGGAACAGGTCATCTGGAAAGCCCATGGTTAAATGCCTTCTGGGTGCCTCAGCCAGCAGGGATCTAAGAAGTATAGGGAGGATGGTGGATAGGGAAGGGGAAGGAGTGGGTGTGCTGGAGCACCTTGGCACCAACTATCTGGCCAACTGGTCAGTGGAGGAAGTGAAGCAGAGTTTCCAGGGCCTGGGGGATAGATTGGTGGTGCACTCCACCTTCCTGGTCTTCTCTGAGGTCCTCCCTGTTTGGGAAAAAGGGGGGGAGCAAGATAGAATAAAAACAGAGGAGATTGAGGAGTTTAATAGATGACTTAAGGAATGGTGTAGGAAAAAGGGGTATCATTGTTTTAGGGGACTGGGGAGACCTTTGGGATAGGAGGCTTTTTAGGTGGGATGGACTCCACTTGATGAGGGAGGGGACCAGTGCACTGGGGCAATGGTCTAACATCTTTCTCGGACATTTAAACTAACTTTGGGGGAGACTAGCACTGGGGAATGTCCTATGAGGAACAACTTAGGGTGTTGAATATGTATTCGCTGGAGGGTAGAAGGGAGAGGGGGATATGATAGAGACATTCAAGTTCCTGAAAGGAATAACAATTAACAAGGTGGACTCCAGAGAACCGTTTAACAAGAACACCAGCTCGACAACATGGGGGTATGACTGGAAACTGATGGGGGAAGGTTCAAGAGGGATGTGAGAAAATATTACTTCAATGATCCACACAAACAGACATAGGGATGGAGATCCTAGCTAGTCCTCCCCCTTGCCTGGGGACTAGCAGTACTCAGGATCAGACTGATTGATTGACAGCAGGTATGCACACTGAGAAGGCTGCAAATCAAATACAGCTAGGAAAGAACAAGAGAAAAGCTCAGTTAAAGAGCAAGAAAGGTTCATTGGATAGTTGGAACGGGGTCTGTATTAACACCAAGAGTCTAGGCAATAAAATTAGAGAGCTTTAGGCGATGATGGCAGAATCCAAGCTAGATATAATGGCCATCACAGAAACTTGAACTACAGATAAAAATGACTGGAACCTAACAGAGCCTAGATACAATTTGCTAAGAAGAGACAGAAAAGTGTGTGTGAGGGGGGGGTGGCTTGGCTCTTTATGTCAGAGAAGGCATTGGGGTATTGGAAAATGGGAATATTAGATGTAACTCAGGGAAGAACAAGTCTGTAGATTCAACTTACTGAGACATCTGGGAAAAAGCTATGCCTAGGGATGTGCTATAGACCTTCGGGCCAAGGAGAGGCAGAGTACACAGAGCTCAGGAAAGAAATTAGAAGGGGAACAGCAAAAGATAATGTTGTGGCACTGGGGGACTTTAACTTGCCTGCTGTAGACTGGCACATTCCGGTGGCCAGGAGCAAGAGAAGTTAAGTTTTGCCTGATGTCTTTCAAGACTTCCTACTAGTGCCACTTGTAAGGGAACCCACAAGACAGGATGCTGTCCTAGATGTGGTGCTCACTAACACAGAAGTAGTTAAATCCGTAATAGTTAGGGATCTGCTTGCAAACAGCGACCACAACTCAGTTTGGGTTGAAGTTGTCCTTGGGACTGTGAAAATTCATCCTAATACAGTGATCTGGGATTTTAGAGTAAGGTTTTTGACTTTATGCCCCACAGACCTCTGCTGAAGAAGCTAGGGGACCTTGGGGTGGCTAGGGATATGGTCAGATGGGTAGAAAACTGCCTAAAAGGTAGGTAGCTGTGGGTACTGGTAAACAGTGTTAAATTAGTATAGAGAGGGTTCACAAGTGGGGTACCCCAGGGGTCTTTTCTGGGTCTGGTCCTTTTCAACATGTTCATCAGTGACATGGGAGAAAGGATCCAGGGTAGTTAGGACTCTTTGCAGATGACACAAAGCTTTTCAGAGGAGTGGATAGCACTGAAGCAATTAGAGAAATACAAAATATAAAAACCTTAGCTGGGAAATCCAGCACCCCCCCCCCCAACTGCTGCAAGTCAATGGAGAGCTGACACAGAATACCAAAGTGATTGCCAATACCTTCAGCAAGGCCTTCATAGACCTTAACGGGGTTGTTCCATCTGACTTTCTAGACCCCCTCTGTGACCTAAACTCTGTAGGCCTAGGTAATGCTCAAACACGTGCATCTCCACCCTTTTACCTCAAAATAGTATCTATATCCAAGGCCAGAAAATACCTCTCTAAGGTCATACCCCTCCACAAGGGGGGGTACCGAGTAGCAGCTCAGGCAAGCCTTGTCATTGAAACAGGAAAGGGGGAAAGCATGAGATGTGGAGGAAGGGGGAAATTGTGCAGGGGCAGGCAATGAGAGAGGGAAGTTGTCTTGTGGAGGTGTCCTGTGGAGTAAGGGGGGACAAGCGCTAGGAGTCAACGCAAGTGCTGGGAAGAGAACCTGGGTTGGTGAAGAGGATAGAGAGATGGTTGAGGGTCTGGCAGTTGAAATTCAGTGCTAAAAAGTGCAAGGTAATGCACCTAAGCAAAAAGAATCCCAGGACAGAATACTGGATGGGTGGGGTAAAACTCAGTACTACAGCAGAGGAATGTGACCTCGGAGTCATTATTAGTGACACACTTAAGCAGGCTAGCCAATGTGACAAGGCTTGCAATAAGGCAAACAGGATGCTGGGATATATAGAGAAGGTTATTGGCAGTAGAAGGAAGGAGGTGATACTCCTCATCTATAGAACCCTGGTCAGACCACATCTGGAGTACTGTGTCCAGTTTTGGAGCACTCACCTTAAAAAAGACAAGGATAGGCTGGAAGCAGTATAGTGCAGGGTAATGAAGATGATTCAGAGCCAGGAAGGAAAGTTCTATGAGGAATGACTTAGTGTGTTGAATATGTATTCATTGGAGACTAGAAGGGAGAGGGGGATATGATAGAGACATTCAAGTTCCGCAAAGGACTAACAAGGTGGACTCCAGGGAACTGTTTAACAGGAACACCAGCTCAACAACATGGGAGTATGACTGGAAACCGACAGGGGAAAGGTTCAAGAGGGATGTGAGAAAGTATTACTTCATGGAAAGGATGTTGGAACTCTGGAACAGCCTGCCAGCCGAAGAGGTGGCAACAGAAACTGTGGGTGGTTTCAAGCGTGCATGGGATAGAATAAAGGGGATAGTCATCACAGGTAGGGACAAGGACGAGGAAGGAGTAGGATCATCATTGGGGAGGGGTAAAACCTCAGATAGATGCCAGGTCACGGGGTTCTATGGAGACCCATGGGCAGACTGGATGGACCACTGGTCTTTTTCTGCCGTCACCTTCTATGTTTCTATGTAAATGATTTGACTATCTAGCCCTGAATTTCAAGTGTTCTAGTAATTATAAATCACCTATGTGGTTTTAGTTGATCAGTGCACAGAGCCACTGTACCTCCTATCCTGCATGCAGTGTTCTTGCATGCAAGAACATTAGTACTGGCCCATTCCACTTCAGTGTTGGGGTGAGAACTGGCTTAATTTAGTGTTAGAAATAAAAAAAAGACTTGAAACTTTTATATATCACTCCAGCTAACTCAAGTGATTTATATGTTGATAGGGCCTCCACTGGTGTCTCTTACGGTATAAGGGATCTCTCTTCAGAGGTCTGGACAGCCAGCACCACTAACTTTACTTAGTTGTCCTCTCACCCAAACCTCACAGAGTCTCATATATCAAAGAGACACCCAGCGGATTCCTTATTTACTTACAAAATTGACATGCATTCTGAAAGATCTGTACAGAATAAATTTACTTAGTTCAGTATATAATACTTGTGCCATGCCTGCATCAGATTAGCACTGGATAATGTCAGTAGTCTCTGGCACTTCAAAGGGGAACATAAGACTTGTTCTTTACATTTTTAATATACTGTTATTGGAAATTTTAACACGTGTGAGCACCATTTAATACCCCAGACTACTGTATTGAAATAGTCCATTTTTTCCTTATTTAGGGTCCCTTGGTAATCTTGCCTTTTTCCCTCCCATTATTCATTGTGTATTACTTATCCGTTCCCACACCTAGCAAAATCAGTTGAGAGGAAGTCCTGTATGGAAAGCTTCACTCTAGGCTTTCACTCAGCTGGTTTCACTGGATTCCAGAGCTGTTAAGTAAGTAGAAATTAATACTGGGGCAGGAAAATCACTGCATTAACAGAAGACTCCAAATATCAAACAATAAGGCTATTTCAAAACAAACACATGAAACAGTGCACTGCAGAAATTAAACAGACTACAATGCATACATGCCCACATTTTGAATTCTAATTCTATTAAAAACTGCAAAAAACAAGAGTTATTATGTTCTCTTACAAGTAATGGTGCATGGTTATTGTTTAGGTTATGTGTTGATGCTATGTTTAGAATGTGGTGCAATGAACTGTAAGGTCCTCACAGCAGGTGCAAGTGCCCACATACATGATGCTGTAAGCACAGTAATGTAAAAGGATACTGCAGTAAGTTGCAGACATATTACACATCTGTAAGTGACAGTTATAACAAAGATCAGCAATTTTTAAAACATTTACTGCCCCAATCATCCCTCATTTTTGTTTCATATAGCTGAAACTTACAGCACACTTTTGGGGGGAGGACGTAATGCTTTAATAAGGAATTTGTATCTAGTGTGACATGTTTGAAGACAAAGCATTTGCAACCCACTGTGGGATTTTCAAAACCTATTCCTGTACAAGATCACCCACTTCACTGGAGTGTGGAGGACTATAATTTCCACATCCACAGTTTAGCAAGCATCTTCCACAAAGGCATGTGCTAGTTTGGGCAGGGTTGATGCCAGCGGGATGAACAAACGATACTGCTGCAGAAACACAGCTCTTCAATTACATCAGTCCCTACAGGAGGAGCATGTGGAGAAGCAGGTGGGATGTTGCATGAGTTTGGAAGATGCAGAAACAGCCAGAGAGAGAAAGAGAGAAAAAGCAGTGAGGCTGTTATTAGCATCATGTGAACTGTGATTAGCATAGCTGACAGCTTGTTTGCATGGAAAGGGCCATTTTAAACTGCACAATTAGTGCAGTGCAGTGCTCATCTTTTAGCACAGGAGCACTCAAGGCAACCAGGGGCCCACCACCTGGTCTCTGTTGAAAAAAATCATAACCCCTAGTAGTCAGGTGGTACCTTCCTCCCTCACCCGCTTTCCACAAATCAAAAAAAAATACCCATATTCCTGTTAGTCCAGTGGCATTCATTGTCTCACTCTGTCCCCATGTACCAAATCTGCAACCTCATGTCCAACGAACCATCTCCTGGCCATGGTAGTTCTGGGGTCTGGTCCCCCTCCCGGTCCTGAGATGGTGGCCAGCCATTACCCTCTGCGCAATCCCATGGCCCTCCATCATCTGCCACACTCAAGTAATGTAGCAAGACAAGTGCTGTATAGTGTAATGTCTCTTAGCCACACTGATGGAAAATCCCAGTTATTAGACTCAAGCCCCATTCATCAAAAGCCTGATGCAATGGGGACTGGTGTCAAATGAAATACGCAGAAAATCCTGCCAGTTAGCTCTTTACCTGTAACCCGTACAATCAATAGAACTGGATGAGAGGACACTAGTTACTAGCTGGACAATAAATAGAATGGGGCAAGGGGACACTAGTTTTACTACCTGCACAATCAACAAAGTGCGTCAAGGAGCACTAATTTAATGTCTTCAAAATGTTGCAACTACAAGAGTGCAGCCCCCTCCCCTCCCATATAGCATGGCAGTGTCAGAATTGGCTTAGCCCAAGTCCTGGGTTAAGGGGAAGAGGCAAGCAAGGGTATTTCTATGAAGCATTCTATTTGTTTAGACATTAACAATAGACAGAAAAGGAAATCAATAGTTCTAAGGCATAAAGGGAACCTTAGTCATTAGGAAAGGGAGGGCTAAGCCAGAGATCAAGAATGGTCTACGATACTGCAGTAGGTAGGGGAAATGGGTAAACTAGGTAGGCCAAGCGGTCCTTATCTGCTGTCAAATTCTATGTTTCTAAGGCATCTGGGGTGATTTTAAAAGGGTTGGATGCAATACACAAATGCATACTGCACCTGTGCCTGCATCCATCCACTTGTGGCCAGGTAACCCTGTGGCCATTGCCAGACATTACATCCTTTTATGACAAAAAGTCACAGTGCACAGCAAAAAACAGATGCAGTTGTGAGTTGTATCCAGTTTGGACACCCTTGCATCTGTTTTTGGACACAAACTTTGGACACTGTTAGGCCATCTAACAGACGGACTAGCGGGTTCAAATGCAATTTCCTTCTGAAAATTGCAGTGGTCACATCTTGGTGGATCCTTTTAAAAATCCTGCCCCTAGTCTCCAGATTCTGTAAGAGTTTATAATGGAATTATCCTGAACTGAAGGGATAAGAATCCAACTGGGATGGCAAGGAGGATTTATCAAGATTTTCTCATTTACAGCACAAAATTCAGGTTTACAGCAGAAGAATTCAGTTACACAAAACTTCCCTTCAAATTTGAATTTCTGGACCTTCCATTTTATTTTATTTCTGAAGGCAGCTGCATGAAAACAAGTGTTTCACCTTTTTAGACTGTATTTACTCCTGGGATTTTTCCTGCTTTGAAGTCACAGTCCTCTGCTTGTGACATCAGAAGAGGATTCATAGAGATCATATATATAAAAACTAGAGGGGTCATCCAGTGATCCCTCCACTCATTTGCATATAATCTCCATAGACATAGTAAAGACACTTGTGTATAGTAGCATGAAATCCCCTAGTATTCTACGTGATGTCCACTCTGGTTTAATATAGAGGACCTCTACGATAGGATCTTGTTTGTTTGTTTGCAGTTAGTGCTCTTTATTCTCCCCCAGACTGGCCCTATCACCCCAGCTCCAAACAGACTTACCGTCCAACTCTAGTCATCCCCATCTCATACCCCACCCTAGCAGGGGCAGCCACCCCCACAGAGCCATGAAACAGATCCTCAAACTGGGGTCCAGTATTGGAAATGTGCTCCTGAATCACAAATCACAAACCTCAGATACTTCTGGTGCAACTGGCATATTGGGATGTGGAGATAGGTGTCCTTCATATCTATGAATGCTAAAAAATACCTCAGATGGACCGCACAAATGATGGACCCCAAGAATTCCATCTTGAATTCCATGTAGTGGACAAACTTGTTTCGATGCTTTTGCTCTAGAATAGATCAAAATCCCCCTCACGTTTTGGGGGCCACAAAGTAAATCGAGTAGAATCCAAGGCCTTCCTCGGGAGGAGGAACTGGGATAATTGCTTCTAGCTGTCTCAAGTGATCCAAGGTCTCGCTCATCGCTTACCACTTCACTTGGTTCTGGGGTACTGGAGAATGTAGGAAATTACCTCTTTGGGTACCAGAGAGAATCCTATCGCATAATCTGAAGTTAGAATCTCTAACACCCATGCATCCAACATTAGTTGGGCCCATCGCTGGTAAAAGTTTTGTAGTCTTCCACCAAGGGAAGGGAGCAGAGATTGGCTCATGTACCTTCACTGAGAGGAACATCCTCTCCTTCCAGTCCCTCCATAGCGTCTGTAGTGAAGACATCTCTGTTGCTGTCACCCTTGAAGTTGAAATAGGCTCCTGTATTCCTCTATACAGAAACACAGAAACTGAGAGATTGCCAGCAAATAAGGACCATTAGGCCCATCCAGTCTGCCCAATTTCCCTACCTTAATTGGCAGCCAATGTCCCTATCTGGTCATCAGCTTTAGCCTCTTCTTCCCACCTCTAGAGTTCCTGTATGCCTACTCAATGCATGTTTAACTCCTCCCACTGTTGATGCTCCCACTACCTCCTGGGGTAGGTTATTCCATGCATCCACCACCCTTTCTGTGGAAAAGATCTTCCTCACATTCCCCCTTATCCTGTCTCCTTCCAATCGTGCTCGCTTGTTCTTGTGCCCCTCCTATATTGAAAGGTGTCTCCCTCTTGCACCTTGTTTATGCCCTTAAGATACTTGAAAGTTTCTATCATATACCTGTTCCCTCCTTTCTTCCAGCATATACATATTGAGATCTTTCAATCTCTCCCTATATGTCTTCTGGTGTAAGTCCTGCACCATCTTTGTCGCCCTTCTCTGGACCATGTTTACCTGGTCTATGTCCTTCCGAAGATGCAGTCTCCAGAACTGTGCACAGTATTCCAGATGAGGCCTCACCAGTGTTTTGTATAGTGGTATCACCACCTCTCTTCTTCAGCTATTGATTCCCCTTCCTATGCACCCCAACATGCTACTGGCCTTCCATACAGCCTTTGTACTCTGCTTGGTTTCCTTTAGGTCATCTGAGATATGAATCCCCAAATCTCTTTCTTCCCTGGTGACCGTCAGTAACTCTCCCCCCCCCCAATAGCTCTCCCCAGGGTTTCTGCAACCCAAGTTCATGCTTTTAATCATAGAAAGTCCATGTTTTGCCTTCATTTGATATGTAATATCCTTCTTAACTGGGTTATGCCAGGACCCCCAGAGTCCTTGAAAAAACAAACTAAAAAGTCTAGTCTCTAGAGCCAACAAGGGGGGGGAACATAACTGAGAAAAGTAAAATAAGGAAGCAACAAGGCTTTAATTAAATATATTTGTTTGCATTTAGCAAAATTCCTATTTTTCCAGATAGCCAACCCTTTTGCTTTATGCATACAAAGGCAAGGTTTGTTTATTTATTATACAAAGTGTCCAATTGAAGAGGTCAACATTGAGATGATTGAAGTAAACACCTAACGGTTTAACAGGATCCTGTCTTATTGCCATGTCCACAAGTCCTGGACCATCAGGCAACGGGGGAGTACCTACTAGGACAGCTACACTCATGGAATAGTTAATTTGGGACCCAGACAGGGCAGAAACTCATCATAGTACTGAGTTAACAACTGGTCCAGAGATGTGATCTCAGAAAATGATGCACAGATCATCCGCATAAGCCACAATCTTAATTTCAGCAGTGTCTGATGTGAGCTGGATATCTCTAATGTTGTCTAGGAACTGTAACAATCTAAGTAAAGAGCCAACTAAAATAAATGCACAGTAAATGACTTAGAGGGCACCCCTGATGGACACCTCTCAGAAGAGGAATAGGGAGACCCAGACAAGAATTGATAAATTGAATCATACTAGCGTTCTTGTATAATAATTGAACCCAACATAGAAAAATAGGTGGTACACCATACCATTTTAAAACCTCAAAGAGGTAGCACTGATTAATGTGGTCATATGCTTTTTCCTGATCTAAAGGGAGGACATAGCCACTGATCCTCCCTTGTTTACCCCTTTCAAATAATTCATGCGACAAAAAAAAGACTGTTATGGATTTTACGATTAGGAATAGCTCAACTCTATGAATGGGAAACAAGCAGATTCTTTGCCTCAGTCAACCGCTTAGCAAGTAGTTTGACTAAAATGTTATAATCCATATTGAGGAGACATAGAGGCCTCCAATTAACTAACAATGTTCTGCATCCTTTCTTATATAAGAAAAAGAGAATTTCCTCTGTCAAAGAACGTGGCAATTTTTCTGTGGCCAGTATCTGGATATACAAAATTTGTAAGGTAGGAGCTGAATAGTCAATGAAGACTTCATCAAATTTAGTTGTCAAACCATCAGTGCCCAGTGCTGTGATATTCTGTAGGCTTTTGATAACGGTCGAGACCTCAGACAATTAAATGGGGTGCATTAGCTGCAATTGCACAAAATCAGGCAATTCAGGAACCCCTAATACAGTGGGAGAAAGTGCATTGAAACAGGGCACGTCAGCAACAGCAGACTTATTTGTGACATAGTTATGGGCTCTAGACAGGATATCAGCAGTGTCAGAGTGTGGAAGGTCATGTTCTGATGCCTTCAATGTTGACATGTATCTGCTGTGTAATTTATCATGACATGTCTTCTAACTATCAAATGAATGAGTTTTCCCTTTTGTCCCACACTTGCTCTCCTGCTCTAAAGATTTAGCCTGGTTATATTGGCATACTGTCATGTGGTTCTCAATGCCAGTCTCAAACATCTGGGAAATGAGTCTGTGTAATTTGGAGTGAAGTGATAGGTACTGTAAATATTTAGTCGTATCTATCCATTGTGCCACCCCTTGAAAGAAAGATTTAAAAATGCATTTAGAATCCTCCCACCATTCACCAAAATCATCATAGGTACTTTAGACTCTGCATTTAGAAGCCTCCCACCATTCACCAGAATCATCATAAGCACTTAAGACTGACCCTATGTGCCAAAACACCTCCAAAACACCTCCATCCAGCAATCCACAATAGCTGAATTTTCCAAAAGGGTAAAGTTTAGTCTCCCGGGCCTAGTAGGAGAAACATGACTAGAACCCGCCCCCAGAATGTAAGAGCAATATACAGCCAAATGATCAGATGATTCAACTGGAAATGTTTTTGACTCCTGGATTTGAAACAAAAGGGACAAAAACAAAAAATCAATATGAGTAGACAGATTTCCTTTCACAAAATTTTTTTTGAGGTGTAAAATGTTTGATGGCCGTCTTGTAGGCATGCCATTGAAATCATGTCATGTAATTCGAGTCACAGAACAGTTTGTTGGTCCAGCCCCCCCATCACTGAGGTGCAAGCCACAATTAAAATCCCCACCCAAGATGACCAGTTTACTAGTATGTAAATATGGCAGAATGGATTTAAACAATTGGACATGGCCCGACTTCGTCTCAGAGGCATAAATATTAATGACTCACAAGCAAATTAGTCGATATAATAAATCTACGAGTAGTGCCCTCCCTGGAAGAATTTCAACCAATGTTTGCAGCTTAAACTCAAACCCCTGAAGAGAATTCCTAACCCATCACAAATATCGAACCCTTGTGACCAAAAAGATGGCCCCCGATGACATGCTTTACGCACCGTGGAGAGTTCATAAGTTTTTTTTTATCCTGGTATCCTGTAGAAAGATCATGTAACCAGGAAGCGCATCCAAACTGGAAACGGTTAACAGCCATTTCCCATATGATTTTATGTTGTTCACATTCACAGAAAGAAAGGAAAGTCAATGATATGCAGACCTGAAGGCTTATGTAGGGAAGACTGCAACCTTGCTACTCTGAGACCGAGTCCTACTCTTAATTTGTTTAGCCACCTGTTCCCCCTGTAGATCCTCAATGTCACAAGACATGTCCTTTTGAGAGGATCTTAAGGATGCATCAGAAATGCCCCCCCTTCTTCCTCAGTATCTCCCCACTGGGGCTGGGAGGCCAAAGCAGCAAATTTGTTCCATAAAGCTATGTCAGATTATCTGGTGGACTTAGATTTAAGCTTTTGTTGTAGGCGTCATCTTTTTTACAACAACAGCTGACATATCCACATCCACTGGAGGAGGTGGGGGGACATATCAACTTCAAAGACTGTAGGAACAGGAGGGGAAAGGGTACTATCTACATCAGGTACCATGGGGAGAGCAGTAGTGGGGGCAGCAGGAGCTATCCTGACATCATCTGGGAGTGGTAAAGACAAAAGAGTAGGGGACTCCTGAATCATCAAGAGGGGGCTGATCATCATGCACCACATCTACAGAGAAAGTCTGTAACTCAATGTCCCCCTCCCTCTGTGTCTGACTATGAGTAATGAGATTCTCCTCATTCAGCCAATCACTTCTATTGTGTGAGGCCCAGGGACACTGACAAAATGAATGTCCCTGTTCCTCACACAAATTGCACTTAAAAAGATTCAGGCAGGTGGAACTAGAGTGCCCATATTCCACACAGCCGCTGCCCCACACAGCATCACAGGCCAAGCTGAAATGATTGCATGCCCCACACGTATTAGCATACATATTTTTTTTAAGAAAAGGAAATGAGGGAGCCAGGGTAAATGGAAGGGGGCTTTATTTAATTACGGCTGGTGATCAGCCGGGAGGGACCACTAGACACCAGGGAGAATAATTTGGGCCATGAGCGGCCGTGGGAGGGGGGACCACTAGACACCAGGGAGTTGGGTTTAATTTTTTTATATATATTAAAAAAGGACATGAGGGGGCCAGGGTAACTGGGGGTTTTTATTCAATTTCAGCTGGTAATCGACCTGGGGGGCCTGCAGGGAGAACTTTGAAAACTAAATTTCACCATGGGTGGCTAAATTTTGCCCTGCGGGTGGTGAAATATTTGCCTGGTGTGAAATTACACCCGCTGGTGCAAACTTTTGCTGGTTTGTGGGCAAAATTTCGCTTGCTGCAGGGGTGAAATTTTGCATTTCGCCCTGCAGAATATTTTGTGTAATGCACAAATTATGCAAAATATTTCACTGGGTGAAATTTTTAAATTTTGTACAACTCTACTGGCAGATGACCAATCCCAGCAGTTGCTTGGGGAAACTTCACTTTTACTTTCCATCCCCTGTCCAAACCTACTCACTATCAGTGATAGGAACTGGTGTGTCCAAAACCTCACAACAAAGTTTCAGCCGATATTATATGTCAGATACACTGACACGTTCATTACAAAACAATACAGTAACAGTTTTAATTGTTGGTTTGGACAAGAGGATGGCCAAAAAATGAAACCACAAAGCAGAACCCCCTACGTTGATCATATTTAAACCAATAAACAATCTAGGGGCAAGAAAGAATGAAAACTGATATAAAAATTCTCCTGTCTGGAAATATGAATGGCTACACAGAGATCCAGTGCAAGGAAGTCAAGAGACTCCTTGAGCAGTTTCCTGATCACATAAGTTCTATCAGGAGGGAGATCTAGTCCCCCACAGTATCGAAGTCTAGCAACATTTCTACATTGCTGTGGTTCTCTATGTTTAGTAAATAAGTTAGACAGCTTAAAATAAGTATTTAGAGCAGGTGTCGCACCCTGGGTGGGAATGGAAAAACAAGCAGGTTTCCTAGAAGAGGGACCCTCAGCTGGGTCTAACATTAAAGTATCAGTGTTTCCAACATAAGAAGGTAACATAATAGGCACACAGTCAATGTTAGAAGTAGGAGCAGATAGCAGAGTAGTAACAGGAGATTTTGACTCAGGAGCAGGCAAGTGCATCTTGGAACTGTCAGAGGCCTGACTAGTCAATACAAAATAGCAAAATGAGTCCTCCATTTCCCACAAGACCCCATCCACAGCTTTCATCCAGCCTGCAGCCAGCAGGGTTGCCTCAGTGGACCATTTCTGAAGATGCTTTTGAGTGGGAAGAGTCGAGGTAGAGGGAATGTGGTCAGGGTCTGGACTCGGCCCCAAAGAGGTCAGTTCCGATAGTGTCACTCCTCACTCCAACTTATGTCCCTCATGCTCACAAGTGGAAACCATAGGTGCAGAAGCCTGAGAAGGCATTTCAGGCAATGGAGGTAAAGACGCTTGCAGGACAGGATTAGTACTCTGTACCAGGTGGGAATTAGGCAAAACACCAAGAGAAGCATCAGAAAGAGCAACCGGCACAGCCTCCTCAGAGTTACCAGGAAAGCAGTCAATGGCAACTGCAGCATGGCTCACCTGAACAGTTGGACTGCCACAGCTCTGAGGACACCACAGTTGCAGGAGAAATAAAAAGCCGATCAGGAGGGGTAGCACTAGCAGCAGAAGTATCGTCTGACACCTTGTCAGACCTGGAAAGACAAAACGTTGCAGTAGGGAGCTGTTTCTTTTTTTTTTAAAGAAAGCCTTCTCCTCCTCTTCAATTTACAAAAGAAACTATTGCTTGCAAGAGTCCAATTTACATTGCAGGTGGGCTTCTTCAGAAAGCAGTGTCACTTTAGTTGAGTCTTGATCCAATGCAAGGGGAGAAGAAGAAATTGATTCAGGAACCACATCTTCAAGCAGCAAAGCAGCATTCAAAAATTCAGCATCAGCCACACTCGGAGTCCCAGATGAACCAGAAGCAGGGTAGGAGGCTAGCTCCCCAGCTTCCATCACCTCCATACTCATGCTGTCCTCCAGAGCAGCCATCATGGCAAATCGCCAGAGGTCCCCCCACTGGAGAGTAGGGGAATTTCCTCCATGTACTGGCCAAATTTCCCCCATTCACTAAAACATCACCAACAGTTTAACCTGGTTCAATATCAGTCAGTTTGCAAATCCCCCTCCACCCCCAACCCAAACAATGCTGAAAACAGGAAGTATTTCCTAGCCCTCCTTTCCAGGTCCACAAAAACTATTTGTATACAGTACTGATGTATAACCAGGCACTGACACTTACACTAGCCCCATATCTGATATCTGTTTAGGAAACAGTAAGAATTGAGTAAAATGGTTGCATCCATTTCTGCTTCAGAATACATATTTTCTACTGTTGGTATTTTCAAGCAGAATTGCATTTAAGTGTTACTAACATATTGTACATTCTTCATAGTGCATACACTTTCTAGGTGTGAAACCCCAACAATGGACAAAGTCACACTAATTACCATACTATGGCTTCTAAAAGCATAAAAGCCAAATTCTAAGCACTCTGACAGGTTGAAAGTGCTCCCTCAGTCTATAATAGGAATTAAATTGCATGGTCATCATCACAAGAGTGTTGAAGGATCATGAAATTTCATCTTACACTCATCTGAGACATTTTTCATCCATGATACTGGTCATATTTTACAAATTTGTTTGCTTTTTGGTCTTGGTCCAAAATGCTCTTTCATTTGCTTATAAATCTATCTCTTGCCCATTTCACTTTTTGTCCCTGCCCCTAGCTTGACAACTAAAGCCACCAATACTGCAATGTACCTATATCCAGGAGGGTGGTTGAGTAGCTAACAATAACTAGTGTCTGTTATCAACCAGCAGCACATGCTGTCCCAGCTCAGAAGCCAAAAGCTGCAGGTTTATTGTATGTTCTATTTACTGTAACTGTATTTGTAAATCTGCACTTGTACCACACTTCTCTGTACCCTGAAGGTTGCATAATAAATAAAAATACTAGACAGATCCCTGGGGGTTAGCAATGGGGCATCACTCTAGCACAATGGCAACCTAGATTTATGCCCCAAGCCCAGAACATCAAGAGTTGAAGCCAACAGGGAAGGATTCAGAGCATCCCTCAGATGTTTTCTTCCCTCAGGTTGGGTGGCTATCTACTGCTTCTACAGTGTCCTAGGTGGTATCTTTGTAGAGGTGCTCTTTAGAGCATGCATGACCACACACTGCTGAGCACCCCCCATCCTACTACGCTGCTACAGTAGTGTGCATGTGGGTGGTGGACCAGGGCCACAAACAAGGAAAAGGGTTGCATTGAGCATGCTGGGTGACTGCTTCCATGGCAGCCCCACCCATGCTACCAGGCCTCAAAAGCAGGCTGGCCCTTCCACCTCCAGTCATCCAAGACAGAACAAGGTGTTGCCTTCCTAGTGGCAGCAGGATGGGCCTCCAACAGGGATAAGTCAGATCTGCCTGGCAGAGCTGTGTGGAATATAAAATTCCACCTGTGGAATGCCTACAGAATTACCATGCCAATTCCATAGACTTTTGCAGAATTTGCAAGAAAATTCTGTGGAATTTTGCCAACTTTTGCATTTCAGTTATTTTGCTCTAATGTTACAAGTGCAAATCTAATTGACATCATGTTTGGCACTTGACAGCTAGTGACAGTTTACTTAAGTGTACCAAATTTCAGGGTTGTAGGTTGAAAGGGTAAAATTATGTGTGGCCAAACATTTAATCAAAATTTAATTTTCTTAGGTATTTCAACATCATTTTAAAATGTCTCATTCAAATTTCTCTACAGTTTCAGGATTTAGAGAAACTTACACCATGAGTATGTGCGCCATGTTTTAAGTCTCAAGCTTCAACAAGGGCTGAGTTATAGGTAGCCAAATTTTGCCAAAATTTAGATTTCAGTTATTTTAGTATAATTTTGATAGTGTTAATTGAAGTTTTATAAAATTTTACAGGTGCACAGGTTATCACTACATTTATATATGTACATAGTTTTACATTTCTAGCATCAAATAGAACTGAGCTATAGCCTGCTAAACATGTTGCCAAAATTTAAATTTCAGTTATTTCCCTCTGATTTTAAAACAACATTTCCAAATTTAAGCAGATTTTAAACATTTTAACTACTATTCCATATGGTCATTTCTGACACAATTTGTATTTACAGCTTTAAATGGGACTGAATTAAAAGTAGTCAAACTTTTGCAACATTTTAAAACTAAATTTTGAAAGAATGTAAACTGCAGATTTATAAACCCCTGAAACTTAAAAACTAGAGAACAGAATTCCATAAAATCTGGCAGGTTCTTAGACCTTACAAGGAGACTGTGTGTATCAATTTTATTAATTGCTTGCTGCCAGAAATTGCAAAATAACATCTGTACTTAAAGTCAAATTCCTTGAGTCTTTGTGAAAATTGCAGAACTTAATGACAATTCCTAAACATTGGAATTTGCTAATTTCACTCATCCTTATCAGGGGATTCAAATTAAAGGATAGGGGTATGAGAGGCAGGTAGTGCAGGGGATCACCAGGTTCAGGAGTTAGATGCATAGTTTCACCAAGAAATGGACAGTTGAGCTGGGTAGCACACCATTGGAAGATCCACCAGTTGGAGCAAGGAAGCACAGAGGGTCAACAATTCCAACTTGAATGCAGGATATATAAGGATCACACCCAGTAAATAGATGGTGCAGGGAGCCTGACATACATGCAAATCTGGGACTTAGAGGTGCTCAAAAAAGATGTAGTAGGGGAAGACAATGTATTGGGCACCAGGAAGGAAGAATTCTGGCAGAAAATGATGCCCTAAATGGGCACTGATCCCCAAACAAACTCAATAGATCATAGGGCCTTCTCTGCTGGCTTCTTAGTATGTTAGTATTCCAACAGGATAGGTTGCTGGGAAAATGAGTAGGTGACTCTCATTTTAAGGGATTTTGTCACTGTAAAGATCAAAGAGGATGTCAATGGGATTAGTAGTTCTACTGAGTTCATCTGGCTATGCTAAGAATGAAGGGGGTGGCAAAATAGTCACCCAGAGAGGAACAGCAGGACCGCAAAAAGCTCAGCCCAGATTATCAAATGAAGTAGTGACACATGTATTGTGAATGCTAATTCCACAAAAAGAATTCTGGATGCTTCATCTATATGCTATCATAAATATTTGAGAAAATGTTGCCAATAATTGTTAGTTTTTTTTCGCTGTAAATTTAAAACTGCTAAACCTGTTTATCTAGTTGTGCTAGACTCCAGGATAATCTGACATCAGATACGCATGTCAAATGTTAAGTCTATGCCACAGAAGGAGAGAAATTGCAAACATCCACATTTTTAAGAGTTTCACAACATTTTGCAAATATTTACATACTAAAAGTATGAACCCCTGTAACTTAAAGATCAATGACAACCATTTTACACATTGTTAAAAAAAACTGAATTCAAGTCCCTGTGTCATGAGTAGTGTTTCCTGAAAATGTCATGCTATTTGGTTTTGTGGTTTTCTTTAAATCAGCATTCAACTTGTTCTGCACTAACTGGAAACAGTCAGGCTGCTTCTGTCCCTCTGATTGAGCCTTGGATAGTGATAACATCATATTGGAGAAAGCTAAAGCTTCAGCAGTGCAAGTCCTTGCTTGACTGGAGAGCTGTAAACTTTCTAATTAGAGCAGTCTGTAGAGTTAATTGTTTGCCATCCAGGGTTTTTACTAACTCAGTCTCTGGTTTGTGTTCGGATGAATTAGCTGATAATCTATCATTCTGTTCTTATAAAAAGCTGATCATTTGAGTTTCAGTGGTGAATTGAAGTGGTATGCATTTGAGAAATCAGCTTGTCTGTATCACAGCTGTGAGTTCTTTCCCATCAAAACCCTGTGTTTTTTTTTTGGTTATATAGCACTCAGTTGTTTATTTAATGGATATAAAATAAATCTAACATTTAAGTCATACAAGTAGTTTGTCTTTGATGTAGACTTAATAAATTGTTTCATGTAAAATCAAGTGTTTTCCTCTCAGATTAAACAACAGGTGCCTGCTACACTCTGCTATATCAGGCAAATGAACTATATGAACTCACAAATTTCAGTTCTTTGATGATTTCTGTTTGAAAATACATCATGTATATGTATATGTATAACTAGAAACTCTATATGGCACCCTGATGCCCCCATCTCCTGCCTACAGTTGAGGCAGCTGCACTCTGCTGCCCCCTGTTACCTGCCCCATAAGCCCCCTGTCTCCTGCCTCATATTTAACACTGCTGCACCCTGCTGCCCACTATCTTCTCCTATAGAGTCAGGGCTGCTGCACCCTGTTGCTACCATCTCCTGCCGGAACAATCAGGGTCACTGAACCCTGCTGCCTCCTGCCTGAACAATTGCTGCTCCCTGCTGCACTTTGTCCCCCCCAGTCAGAGCTGCTGCACCATGTTGCCCCCTGTTTTTGTCATCACAGTCAGGGCTCCTGCTCTTATTAGAAAGTTAATAGCTCTTCAGCTCTTCAGTCAAGCAGAGGCTTGCACTGCTGAAGCAGTAGCTTACTCCAATATGATGTCAGCACTCTCCAATGCTCAGTCAGAGCAACAGAAACAGCCTGACTGTTTCCAGTTAGTGTAGAACAAGTTAACAAATACTGATTTAAAGAAAACCACAAAATCAAATAGCATGACATTTTCAGGAAACACTACTCATGACACACGGACTTGAATTCAGACTTTTTTTAACAATGTGAAAAATGGTTTCCATTAATCTTTAAAAATCTCTAATCCAACTCTCTCCATATTTAGAAGATTCTATAACCATTACAAAAAGTTTATCCATACTAATTTACACATGTCTAGCTCCAAAGGTGCCCAAGTTATATGCAGATAACATTTTTTTCATTAAATCTCCAACACAAAAAAATGACAAACTTTGAGCACATATAATTTTGAGACGATGCATCATAATGTCATGAAATTTGGTAAATATTTAAAACACCTATCATCAAGTAATCATGTTAAATTTAAGATCTCTGATCAAATAGACTGCTGAGGTATATGAAGGCAAATATTTTCATTAAATTTTCCACAAAAAATAAAATGACAGATTTTGAGCACATATAATTTTGAGACAATCCATCTTAATGTTATGAAATTTGGCACATTGTTAGAACTCATGTCATTAAGAAATCATGCCAAATCTCAGATCTCTGGCCCAATAGAGAGCTGAGGTACAGTATGTGCAGATAAAAATTATTGTTGTCCTTGTATATGTTTCTATGTTTTGCCATGTATGCGTATACAGTTGTTGTTTGTAGTGCTCAGCCAAGGGCCATGTAACCCCCTTGTACTCATGTATACTTGCCTATATCATTGATTTTTCTTTTAGTTTTAGTGTTACCTTATTACCTATGTAATCCACTACCCCATTCCACAGGACGCACCGTGAGATGAGCAACTTATTGTTCAGTGTGTTTTTCTGGTTAATCTCTTCAATAAATAAATAAACATAAAAATGTTCATGACATTTCCCACAAAAAATACAATGACAGACTTTGAGCACTTATAATTTTGAAATAATCCATCCTAATCTCATTATATTTAGCACATCTTTAGAACCCCTCCCATGTGGTAAGAACACCACATTCCAGAGATCTAGCTCAATAGACATCCAAATCTTTATCAAATAATATGTTTTTAAAATTCTGTAAAATTTTGCAGAAGGCCATTAAATTTTGTCGAAATTCCACAAATTCAGAATGTTCTCATTCCACACAGCTCTACTGCCTGACAATAGAGGTAACAGGAGGCCTGGTGAAGGGTCCAGCAATGCAGGGTGTGCCTTCTTGAGAGCCTAGAAGAGTTGGTCTCCAGGGCTGTAACAGCACAAAAACTTAAAAAAAAATAAAAATACTAATGAACGAGCTATTAAAGGCTTGTCCCTCAGCTAGCCCCCATGTGGAATTTTGAGACTCCCTCATTAACTAAATTTGCTTCCTCACTCCATCCACTCCAAATGGACCCTGTTTGTTCACAGATTATCCCTGACCAATTATGGTGTGCAAACAAACCATACCAATAATGGGGAATAGTCCCAGATTTCCTCATTGGAGCTTTGACGTCAAATTGAAAGTTAAGTGTAGATCTGTTGTACAGTTTTGCCATCAAAACTTAATGCAAAACCACTTACTCCCTACTGGTAGAACACTGTCAGATTAGAGCACAGTGCTGATTGCTTGAGTCGTAGTAGGACGTTTTGTTGCTGACAGAAGTTGTACTATTGGTTGTTGAAGTCAACTTTTTTAGATACAGAATTTAAGGTCTCTATCTATATTCTAGAGAATGAAAACAAGACATAAGGGATGTATTTCGTTCCAAGTAACATAGTCTCTGAAACCAAAGTGGTACATGCTTGATCTAAGCGACAGTTTTTTTTTCTGTTTTGTCCACCAAGAATTCTGTTTTCTGCAAGGTGTTGCTTGTCATTCTGTGCAAAATGTATATAATTTGCATCTCAAAATGCCAATGTACATGGCCCATTTTGCATGGCTTAAGAAGCTGAGGGGGATTGGGCTCATTCATCCTCCCATGACTGCGCCCAGCTGCACCCCCAAATCCTTGCCCAAATGTGCACCCTTACCTCATAACACCTACCAAAGGTAGAGAAACTTTTTAGTTTGGAGAAGTGGGGTAGAGGATTGATAGTATTGCTAGGGTATGAATTGTGGTAACAAATTGGTGAAGCAGGTACCCATTTTGGGATGTGACAATTTAGGAGTAGTTCAGGGGAGATGCACATTTTGGGGTTTACATTGTATAGGGTTTTTGTTGGAGAGGTGAAAAGGTCTGGGTACTAATTCTGGAAGTGGTGCAGAGGCACTGAGTAAAAATTTTTGAGAGGGTTTAAGGAATGACATTTAGGAGTAGTAGATGAAGGGATGCAAATCTTGGAGCAAAGATAAGAGTAAAGTTACAAACTTTGTAGAGAGTTACAGGTGCAACTTTTGGGAGGGTATGGAAGTAGAGTTGCAAATTTTGGGAATGGAGCAGGGCTACAGGTATAAATTTATGAGAAGTGCAGAAAGTGGAGGGTGCAAATTTTGGATGGGGTGTGTGGGGGTTGGGTTATGTATCTCACTAGGGGCATAGGATAAATTGTTCACATCTTGAACAGAGAACAAGTGTAGAGGCACACATTTTATAGGAAGTATGGGATTACAAGTACACATTGTATGAGGGGTACAGAGGTAGAAGATAGAAATTTGGGATGGGGTGCATATTTGGGGAGTAGTGGGGAAATGGTACATATGTTTTGGAGCAGTGCAGGGCAATGAATACTAATTTGTGGATGGATGTAGTAGTAGATGTATACATTATGAGAGGAGTGCAAGAGAAGGGGTGAAAAGTTTGGAAATCTTGCAAGTTTTGCTATTGATGGAAGGCATGGGGAAACTTAGAAAGGTATATGGATTGTAGTATGAATGTTGGTGAGGTACAGGAGAAGAGGTGCAAATCTTGGGGACATAGGTGTAATTACAGAGAGGAACAGAAGGCACAAATCCCTCACCAACATTAGGAGCAGCCTCAGGTTGGCACTTTTTCCACACCACCATTCAGAGGCCCCCAAAGTGCTGAACCACACTACCTCGCTCATCTTTCTGCAAGCAAACTCAAAGTGCAAGCAGTGATGAGAGCTAGCAGTCAGCTGTCATCATGGTGAAAGTGTGTACAGGCTCTCTGTGGCATTTAGAGCCCTGGAGTTGGATCTGGCCATCAAGATGCTGCTAGGCTGAGAGTGACAGTGATTCACAAGAGAGAGAGAGCTGAGCAGAGCAGCACAGACAGGGAGACTGTGAACGGATAGCCAACAGTGGAGTGCTTTTAGAGCCTTTTACATTTTCTCTTCCACAGGCACATCAGCGGGGTTGTTTGCATTACTGCATAAAATTATGGAGGCTCTCCTCACACATCGGAATCCTGTTTACAGCATCAGTGATCGGGGTTAGGTAGCAAAATGTAGTAATATACCACAGGTTTGTGTCATTTTAATTTTATATATTCTGGCCACTATGATGAAGTATTGTTTTTTTACTACCCTGAATTATTTTGGCTTGGCATGGCTGTTTATCATAACTGAGTCTTTCCCTTTTCACTTGGTCACCTGTTTGAGTCTTTCCATGATCCAGCCAAGGCTCCTTCCTTCAACTACAGTAAGGGACTATGGGTACTGATGGGGGTGAGGGTCAGATGAGACATGCTTTTCCCAGATATGGACCTAGAGCAATATCTCTGGACATAGAAGAACAATTATATGGGGTACTGCAACAGATAAACATTGGCACTATGCAAAGCCCATAGAGAATTTGTGCGCTTGACTTGTCCCTGCTCTCACCTAAAATGCTGAGCAAAAATAGGATGAGGGGCAGGAGGTGGTGAAGGGGTGGGTCTTGTGTTAGGTTTCTTGAATCAGTGAGGTTATTTTCTAGACTACACTGAACTGAATTATTACTTTTTGGACCTGTGTAACTAACTAGTATTGATTCTGTTTTTGGGGTGAACTTTTCTTAGTTTTAACTTTAATTTGCCTGGGAGGAACTGTAGCTGGGAGATATTTGCAGTCAGTTGTGACTAGACCTATTACTTAGCCTTTGTGAAATAGGTGTCTGAAAGAAAGGAAGGCACTCTCTGGGGTGGAGGGTAAGAGTTGTAGGTGATTGCTTCTGGACAGCATAGGTTTACTCCCACCCACCTCATCCTCACCCCACCGGCCCCAAGCACATAACTTCCTTTATAGCAGGAGCTCTGACATGAACTTCTCAAAACTGCTAACAACATGCACCTGTTCATATCCTTAAAGGCACAGCACACTGAATGGGGGTAAAGACACTCACATGCTTGCACACACTAAAACAAGAACAAAAAACAAAAAAGCATCTATAACTGGAAGGGACACAGACATGTGGGGAGTGGTGCAATGCATTGGCTGTGGAGCAGCAGTCTTCTGAGAGACATTCTTGAAACTGCGTTGCTGCCCTATTTGCAGGCACCTCTCTGATCTGAGGGAGGAGGTTGTTTATCTCCATGCTGACATGGCAAGGATTCTGGAAACCTGCTCCCCCACCCAGGGACCACCCAGACCACTGCCACTACCTCAGAGGTTGCCAAGAAAGAGGAGTGTTTGGACCATGATGGGCTCAGGAAGGGTGAGGGTGGTGGAACAGAGGTGCATCCCTCCAGTTGTGCCTCTCCACACTTCATTCACCACTCTGGTGAAGCATTGTTCCTCTATGGAGGCACCTGCAGTGGAGACCAAGGAAGATGCTGGGAACCTCCACAATAGACACCCACAGGAGGGTGGCCCAGGACCCCACAGGGGAAGGAAACAACTCCTGGTAGGGGACTCAACTGTTAGGGGGATAGAACTGGGGGAGGGAGGGAAGGGAAAGGGAGGTAAGGAGCCTGCCCAGCACCAAGGCTTGGAGGGACAGGAAACAAATCCTCAGGATCGTGGGAGCAGCAGCAAGGGGGAGGGAGCTGGATGTCATTATCCACCTAGGGATGAATGACCTGGCTGAGAATGGGATCAGAGCAGTGCAACAGGAGTTTGTGGAGTTGGGAAGGGGCCTTAGACAAGTAGCACACATGGTAACTTTCTCGGAAGTGCTACCTGTTTATTGCATGGATGAGGCTAGGGAACTCCACACCATGGGATTCAATGACTGGTTGAAAAGCTGGTGCAGAGCTCAGGGATTTGGCTTCATTGGGGACTGGGGCTCCACCTGGAGGGATGCAGGCCTATGCAGGCACGATGATCTGCATCTATCCTGGAGGGGAACCAGGATCCTAGGTGATAGGTTTAAATGCTTCAGTGGCAAGCATTTAAACTAGCCATAGGGGTAGCCACTGAAGAGGAGAAGGGAAATCCTAGCCCCCCCCAAAAAAATCAGGGTAATTAGTGAGGTAAACACCAAAATAGAGCAGTCGATAGGGAGAAGAGCAGAGGTAAATGGAGAAAAAGACAAAGGCAGTAGGGACAGAGATGGGGCAAAAAGAAATAAAGCCATCAAAAAATGGAGGGTAATGAGTACCAATGCCCATAGTCTAGGTAAAAAGCTCCCTGAAATGGTAGCCTTGATGGAAGAGGGATGCCTGGATATTGTAGCAGTCACAGAAACATGGTACACAGAGAATCATGACTGGGATGTCAACATACCAGGGTACACAATCTACAGGAGGGATAGGGAGGGAAGAAGAAGAAGAGGAGGAGGAGGAGGAGTAGCTCTCTATGTAAGGGAAGGGAGCAAAGCAACAGAACTAAAGGATAAACAGGGAGGAGGGGAGGCACTGTGGGTCACCCTGGAGACTGGAAATGGCTCCACAATCCGCACAGGGGTTGTAGAAAGACCCCCATCTCAGGGGGAGGAAATGGACAAGAAAATGATAGAAGGCATCCTTGGGATGGCAGAGAAAGCGGAGATATTGCTGATGGGGGACCTGAATATGCCAGATGTTGACTGGAGCACCTTTGCTGCTGCCACATCCAAGATCAGGGCCATTCTCAATGCCCTACAGGGGCATGCCTCAGAAAGCTAGTTTTGGAAGCCACTCGGGAGGGAGCAATCTTGGACCTGGTGCTCTCAAATGGGAATGGAGAGAGGATCTCTGATCTTGAAGTGGGTAGCCATCTGGGAACAAGCGACCACCAAACAGTGTGGTTCACGATAAACTTAGCTGTAGAGTCAAGCCACACAAAAGTGAAGGTACTGGACTTCAGGAGGGCTGATTTTGTCAAATTGGGAGAGTGCCTCAGAAAAGCACTAGCAAACAGGTAAGAAGGTGGGGTGGAGCAACAATGGAGAAACATCAAAATCATCATCACAGAGGCAACAAGTCTGTGTGAAGCAAATAAGCAAATCAAAACAAAGGAAAAAAACACTATGGTTCTCAAAAGAAGTGGCGTGGAAGGTAAGGGAAAAAAGGATAGCATTCAGGAAATACAAGGAAACACAGAAGGAGCAGGACAGAGAACTGTACCAGTTAAAGCAGAAGGAAGCAGGTAAGTCAGTTAGAACAGAAAAGGCCCAAACCGAGGAAAAGATAGCCAACTCGGTCAAGAAGGCAGATAAAACCTTTTATAGGTACATTAGGGAGCAAAGAAAGACTAAGACAGGGATACTGAGGCTGAACAAAGAGGAAGGTGGTTGGGCAGAGAGTGACAGTGAAAAAGAAGGGATACTGAACAAATACTTCAGCTCAGTATTCACAATGGAAAAGCAGGGGGAAATACCTAACCCGGTTAATAGAAGCATTCTGGATAGGGGGTTAATATTAGTCCTTTCACAGAAGAAAGGGTTCTGAAAGAACTGTTAAACTGAAGGTGGATAAAGCAATGGGGCCTGATGGATTCACCCCAGAATTTTAAAAGAACTAAGGAAGAACTAGTAACACCACTGACTACCCTTTTAATAAATCATGGGAGGATGGGGTGGTACCTGAGGACTGGAGGAGGGTGGATGTGATTCCCTTCACAAAAGTGGGAGCAAGACAGAGGCAGGAAACTACAGACCTGTTAGTTTGACCGCAGTGGTAGGGAAAATGATGGAATCACTTCTGAAGGAAAGAATTGTTGAGTACCTAGAGGCCAGTGGGGCACAGGACCCAAGGCAGCATGGATTCACAGCAGGAAGGTCATGTCAGGCAAATCTAATTCATTTCTTTGACTGGGTGACCAAAGTAGTAGAACAGGGAGGGGCTGTGGACATGGCCTACCTAGACTTTAGCAAGGCGTATGACACAGTCCCGCATAAAAGATTAATAAACAAATTAGCCAGCCTAGCAGTGGGTCCTAGGGTGGTAGCCTGAGTAAAACACTGGTTGGACAACAGGACACAGTGGGTAATAGTAAATGGAGTCCACAGTGAAGAAAGGAGGGTTACTAGTGGGGTACCACAGGGTTCAGTACTGGGGCCAGTCCTTTTTAATGTCTGTATAAGTGACATTGCAGAGGGACTGGAAGGGAAAGTATGTCTCTTTGCAGATGACACAAAGATCTGCAACAGGGTTGATACACAAGGTGAGGTGGAAAGGATGAAAAGGGACTTGGCAAGGTTGGAGGAATGGTCAAATGTATGGCAGCTTAGATTCAATGCAAAGAAGTGCAAAGTAATGCACCTAGGAAACAAAAACCCAGGGGAGGAGCACACAATAGGGAGTGAGATACTGACAACCACAAGAATGGAAAGGGACCTGGGGGTAGTCATATCACACGACCTAAAGGTGGGCCAGCAGTGTGAGAAGGCAATAAGGAGGGCTGGGGGGATACTGGGATGCATAGGGAGAGGCATCATCAGTAGAAAACAGGAAGTTGTTGGCCCTCTGTACAGTTGGTAAGACCACATCCGGAGTACTGTGTACAGTTTTGGAGACCCCATCTCCGCAAAGATATAGACAGGGTAGAGGCTGTCCAGAGGAGGGCAACCAAAATGATACAGGGTCTGCATCAGAAGACATATGAAGAAAGACTAAAGGAACTAAAGATGTATAGCCTTGAGGAAAGGAAGGAGAGGGAGCACATGATAGAAACCTTCAAATACCTCAAGGGAATCAACCAAGTCCAACAGGGTAGCATCTTTCAGAAAAGTGATGTGCAAAAACAAGGGGGCACAATTTGAAGATAGAGGGGGGGACGGCTCAGAGGTAATGTGAGGAAGTATTTCTTCACAGAGAGGGTTGTGGATACATGGAACAGCCTTCCTGAGGAGGTCATAGAGTCAAAAACAGTGGGGGAATTCAAGAATGCATGGGACAGACATAAGGCAAGTCTAGTGGGGGGGTAGGAGGAAGTAGGCTGTCAGTTAACTAGGATCTGCAGCTTATCCGTTAGGTAGGGAAGTGGGCAGACTAGGTGGGCCAAGCGGTCCTTATCTGCCATCAAATTCTATGCTTCTATGTTTCTCTCAACAGACTGCTTTCATGAAGTCTGACCTATGTGGCATGCATGAACTGAAGTGGTGGCAAGCCATCAGTCTGATTGGCTGTACAGGCTGCACAACAGTAGCTGTTAGTGATGTGACATTTTGTCCACACAATAGGACACCAATTAGTGGCCATTTTAAACTTAGTTTTGGCATGAACAGGTCTCTCTTAAGGCAGGATAAAAAGCCTTGCAATCTGTAGCCCACCCCTGCAGTATTTATTTATTTAAAGGTTTAGCCAGGAAGGCATACTGAGAAGAGTACTGATCAGTTTCAGATGTACCCTGGGGGTAGGGTGAGAGGAAGTACAGACAGAATTATAATGAGTACAGGCAGAATTGTTAATGTCCAGACACATTTCAAAATAAACATACAAACAATACAAGCAATACAAGCAATACAAGGAAAGTGCAGTACTACAGGCAGTTGCACAACTCATATGACTGTAAGATATAGTAACTGGTTGAGTTACAATGACAAGGCATTGGACAAAAATTAAAGGAACAGTGCAAAGTAAAATAAAATAAAGACACATAGCAAGTTAACCGTACAAGGTAGAGTACAGTTCAACAGGCAGTTGTGCTACAATAAGGGAACGGTACATAGAGTGGATTCTGTCCAATTTTGGGTGGTCCAGTTACCTAGTCAGGAGCTCAAATGGGTGTATGTGCAGATGGGGTAGAAGCAAGGGCTTAGGCACCCATATGCCAGGCATGCCATGGCATGCTTACAGAGTAGCACAGGGGGTAGCACAAAGCTGGCTGGCATGTCTTCCCATTTCCTTTTTTGCCGTTTTCTTTTTGTAGGCTTTTTTTTGAGCTCACGTAATCCCATTACAGTTTTTCGAGATGGGAAGGGGGGGTTGGTCTCAACTCACTACCTGCTGACATGTAACTCCAGCTGACCTGATTCTACGTTTCTTAATCAGGTCCGCTGAGGTACTACACATCCTTGATTGGCTGGTTTGTGAGGGTAGGAGGCTTGGCTATAAGATGCGGCCTGTTTAAATGCCCTGGAAGAGAGGTCACGTGATGCAGTGGTGCTGAGTGGCTGCCTGCTTTGGAGCTCCCATTTCTCCCCTCTTGAAACCTTATTTTTTGACAAGCTGAAACCACCAAACGTCATCTAAAACATCACAGCTACTTCTGGAATCGATATTGGCACAAAGTGGAGGTGTATATTGCCTGCTGGAACACCGCTATGCTAGATGAAGAAATGAAGGCCTCAGGAGTCAGGCACACCCCACCTGCAACGCCAGAAAAAGCCTCAAAAAAAGCGAAAAACTCTGGCTGCAACCCTTCTTTAACTAACAAAATTTCATCTACCGGAGGTCTTAATGTTGCAGGAGGCACTACCCAACAGAGGAGCTTGGAGGAGTTATCACCGCTTAAAGATACCCTGCAAGAGATCTCCAATGAAATCAAATCGATGAGGCAAGATTACACCGACCTTTCAAGAAGGATGGAGACTCAGAATCCAGAGTAGGTCAGTGGAAAGATGGCAACAGAAAACAGATCCTGAGATAGTCAAGCTGCCAGCAAATACAAAAATTACAATTAAAAACCAAGACCTGAGGGTGCAGCAGAAGAAACAACGTCCTGATTTTGGGTCTTCCAGAGCTGGAAGAAGGGAACACCATTAAGTTTGTCAGCATTTCTTAAATAAGGTTGTGGTCCTTCCCCAGTCCATCAACAATATCATGGGAACGTGCTCACAGATCTCTTCGACCCAGACCTCCCCAACGCCCCAGGCCCTGATTATCAAACCCTAAGCTACCTGGACAGACAACACATTCTAGATAAGGTCAAACAGTTGGAAGCAGTTCTATGGAATGGAGCCAAGTTAAGGATTACCCAGGATCTGCCCAGAGAGGTCCGTCTGAAACGTGCTGCCTTCCATCCAGTAGTAACCAAACTGATAGCTGCTGGGAAGCCTTTTCGCATGATCTACCCTGAAAAGTTATCTGTACAAATTGAAAATACCTGGCATTCCTATGAGACACCTGAAGAAGCCCTAGCTGACCTATCCAAGTTATTACCTGATCTGTTCAAAGGACTCACAACCAAATGATTGACCCAACCAGGAATGGGAATACAACAAATAACCCACCAACTGAAAATGTGACTTTTACAGATATCCTTCTGTCCCTTTTGCAAGCTTTGGTCTAGATTTCCCCATTTTAAGTTCTTACTGTGGAGTCGCTATGCTCTGCTGGGTCGCTGGCAGTCCTGGGGGCGATCACCTCTGTTTACAGTGGGGACTTCTCCAGGGACTCGCATGGTGCTGGAGTAGGTGGTAGTAGGCCGCGAGGCCTAATTGGCCTGCCTCTTGCTCTCCTCGTGTCCTGGCCTCTCGGTGTATAGAAGGAACTGAGTAGGAGACGCTGCTCGAGGACCTATTAGCGGTCGGACTGCTTGGTCCGCCAGCACCGTCCCCACGCGATTTCCTTCGCTTCTCTGGTGTTTATTTGGTTTAGACAGAGGGACCAGAACTCTGAAACTGCTCCCAGGTAAGGCTGTTTACTGCCTTATTTTTCCCTGGTGATAGGGGCGATCTCATGTACTTGGCCATAGAGGCAGTGCCTTTATAACAGGAGGGGGCGGGGACTTAAAGGCGGGCTGTAGCTGTGCCATGCCTGCACCAAATAGGAGTTATTGGGTACCAGTAAGTTGCCTCACACTGTTGTGGCCTATGCCTTTTCACTGTTCGGATTACTGTTGTGGGAAATTACTGTCTCTGGCCTTGTGACTGTGGGGGCTCTGTTTACTGTAAAGGTTAAATGGGTACCCTGGGAGGGAAGGGCATGGAAGAACTAGTACTGTGTCTGTCGTTGAAACAACAGATCTGTGGGACTATGTAAATAATGTATGTTTTGTAAGGGACGGGGGGAAGGGATAATGTTCATGACACTGTTGATGTTTGGAGAGTTTATATTTGGAATTACGTTTATACTGTTAATTGGGCAGGGTTAGAGGCAGGGGAGCGGATAACGACTGTAAGATTGATAATAATTGTTTGGAAGTGCTGCCACCTAGATTTGTGGATTGTCCTGATTTGATGTTTAATATTAGAGCTGGGCAGCCTATCAAAGTTACTAGTTCCAGTTCTTATTTTTATCAGTAAAGGAAAGTCGGGGTACATTGGGGGCTTGAGGGTGTCACTACCTATAGGCGCGAAAAGAGGTTGCTAGGATCATTGAATGGCATGATTGCACTTAGGTCTTAAAATATGGCTGGTAGCACTGTCAAAATGATCAGCTGAATGTGAGAGGGATGAGATATCAAGAAAAGGGCTCAGATCTTAACTAATTGCTTGATACTGGGGCCGACATATTATGTCTACAGGAAACCCATATTACAGTAGCTGAAAGTAATATGTTGCAACCAGAGGCTTCTCCCAAATTTTCGTAGCTGGTGACTCGTCGGAAGCCAGAGGAGTGGCTGTTATGATACAGAATAATATACCCTTCAATCCGACGAAGGTTGTCAGAGACTCAGAGGGTAGATATATATTGGTGTCTGGATCCCTCTATAATTCCCCTGTTGTCTTAGGCTCGGTCTATGGCCCTGTTGGTGGGAATGTGGCTTTTATTATGCAGCTAGTTGACAAAATTAGCTCCCTTCTACCCACCTCTTTGATTCTAGGAGGGGATTGGAACGTAGCTCCAACTCAGGAGCTGGATAAAACTTTTAGACCACTGAGGCCATTGCTTCCACTGCAATTGGCGATGAAGGAAATGGGTAACATGCTAGGTCTGGTAGACCCTGAGAACCTCTACCCTCTCCAAAAAGTTATACCTTTTCTCTCCTCTCCACAATTCCTGGTCGCGCTTAGATTATTTTCTAATGTCCACCTCCCTTATGAATAAGGTCCTCATGGCAGGTATTGAACCTATAGTAATTTCAGACCATGCACTTGTCTGGTTTAAATTCTCTCCTCAATCTATGACTTCCGTGATACGGTCTGGAAACTCAATACCCAGCTACTAAAGAAGAACACTTTCTCATTCAGATTAAATCCCTTATTAAAAATTATCTAGAAATTAACCGTGGCTCAGTGACCAGAATGGATATCCTCCGTGTTCCTTGAAATGCTTTTGAGAAGGAACTGATCAAGATTTCTCCAGGAGAAAGAGAACCAGATCTCAGAATCTTGTTCGCCTCTCAAATCAAATTAAGGCAGCAGAGAATTTATTGGCCACTTCTAGTTCGCTGGATAGCTTAGAATACCTCCACAAACTTAAAAATGAATATGAAGGCTTGATCCGACAGAAAACGGAGTTTGCTTTATTGAAAACTAAGGCTAGATATCTGGATCAGGGAGAAAAGCCGAGCAGACTTCTAGCACTGAAACTGAAAGAAGTGGAGAACTCCAGGCTGATCCCCGCTCTAGAAGACCATGAGGGAATCATTAAAACAGAGCCCAGAGATATAGCAACAATCTTCAAAGACTTCTACCAAAACCTATATAATCCGAATGCACCTTCCCCCCTTCAATCAGGACTAGAAGCTTTTTTTCAGTCACTGACACTCCCTCGTCTCTTGGAGGATCAGGTGGCCTTTCTCTCCTCACCTCTTTCCCAAGAGGAGGTAGAACAGGCTATCAAAGTTTACCGTCAGATAAAGCTCCTGGCCCAGATGGGTTTCCAGCCAATTTCTACAAGGCCTTCCATCAGGATTTGGCTCCCTGCTCCTAGACCTATACAACTACCTGTTGTCAGCAGACACCCTGGATCCTTCCTGCTGGAGGCCATTATGTATTGATTCCTAAAATGGCTGAACCCTCCCGAAACCCGGCTAATTACAGGCCAATCTCGCTTCTTAATTGCGATGTTAAAATCCTGTCCAAGATTCTTGCCTCTCGCATCAAACAAGTATGGACCTCATTACTGAGTACTGAGCAGGTAGGATTTGTGCAAGGGAGATCAGTGATGGATCACATTAGGTCGCTCTCTCACGTGCTCAGGGCTGCTCAAACTTCTCAGGTTCCTATGGCATTGGTGGCACTGGATGCGGAGAAAGCGTTTGACCGTGTTAATTGGGAATTCCTATGGTATACTATGTCTAGGTTCGGCTTTCCGAGTGAGTTCATAAGGTGGATCAGAGCTTTATATAGGGCTCCCACGGCAAAAATCTATTGCAATGGGATCCTTTCATCCCCCATACTGCTTCACTCTGGAACCCGACAGGGCTTCCCCCTATCCCCGTTTTTATTTAACCTCTATCTGGAACCATTACTGGTCAGTCTCAAAACGGCCCCAGGGATTCAGGGATGCCCTGTCCTCAAGCAAACTACCAAGATTTCAGTATATGCGGATGATATTCTGCTACAATTAGCTAACCCAGTGGAATCCCTGTGAGTTGTAATGAGAATAATTTCATAATTTGGAGAACTATCAATTATAAACTTAATCTAGCAAAGTCTGAGATTTTCCAGCTAATATACACCTCACCTGATTTCGCTTCCCATCTGGGCATGAAGTGGACCCCATCTCACTTGAAATACCTCGTATTTACTTGGCCGAGACCTTCCCTAATCAGGAAGCTAAACCTAGAAGACTTATTAGTAAGAATTAAGTCGGACTTGCAAAAGATGGGAAACTGCCATTACCTGTGGGGGCCGGATCAACATTATCAAAATGAACATTCTTCCCCGACTCTTTTATCCCCTGAACCTCCTAGACATCTGGCTACAAGGTCCTTTTTCAAGAAAATTCATTGACCTTAACCGAATTTATTTGGAACCATAAACCTCCATATGGGCTCTTCCAAACTGTGTCTCCTCAAAGAAATGGCCTCAGATTGCCGAACTTCGAGCTCTACTACTGGACTAGTCACCTTACCAAAGAAGGGAAATGGCTGGGAGACATGAAAGATATTTACCTCCCTATATGGCTAGACCTGGATCTGGATCTCATCACTCACCATAATATAAACCCCTCCAGCCTTTTCTATAGTGGTTTTGCGTCTCTCCCCCGAGCAATCCAAGACTCCCCAGTAGGAGTTACAGTCAAGGTGCTTAACCAATTTTTCTCCTCCACCAGAATCTGCTATACTAAGGACCCTGGCCAACCACTGATGGGTAACCCTAATATCAAGATCGGGACAAAATGCTAGTCCCCAAATGGCTACACCCAATTCAGGAGCTTCCTCAGTGGAGGACCTTTATGTTCAAGGTAAAACAGGGCCCATTAACGGACCTACTACTTGCCTTAAATATCCCCACTAAGGACAGGTTTAAAACATATCAACTAAAACACCTTGTAGACAAAGAGTTCGGAGTAACAATATCCCTCAGTTATCAAACCACTACTAAAGGAGGTTAAGGATAGGTGGCTAAACCCCACGGGGTGTCTAGGCTGTATACCTATCTCCTGAAACTTGCTCACCCTACCCTTTAACTGGTTTTAAGGCCTGGGCACTATCCTCCTCAGGCTCCCCATATCCATGGGGACAGATCTGGAAAGACCTGTATATCTACAATACTCTTGATAGGAATAGGATGACTCAGTACTTCATAATCAATAACATGTATTTCACACCAGTTCGGAAATCAAAATTTGGCCCTTCTGCTCCTGTGAAATGTTTCAGATGCGGGGAAGAACAGGGAGATCTTCCTCACATCTTCTGGCACTGTCCTAAAGTGGCTCCTCTCTGGAAGGCTATTGCGGACAAATTGGATCCCATGTTAGGTCTAGGAAACCTTCTCACATTAGAGACCTGTATCATAGGTGACTACACGGGTATCAAGATCAAAGAAAGGAAGTACCATATAACACTTATCGCCATGGCAGTCAAGAGACTGGTCCTCCGACACTGGACAGACAGTCTCGAGATCTCATATCTAGACTGGGTGGAAGAAATGTCCCAGTGTTTCAAAGTGGAGAAACTGATTGCTAACTTCAGATCCTCCCCAATGGCCTTTCAGAAGAAATGGGGCAAACTATATGCTCTGTATCTTCACTGGCCGAAACTCCTAGATAATTGGGGAACCTAAATGAGGATCGCAGTCCCCAAGATCTGTACCTCTCCAGTACTCCTAGCTCTTCCTCTGTAGGAATCTCACAACCTCTCACCCGGGACTCTGATGCTACTAGACTCCGAGTGTTGTTTTAGATTAAGTATCTTAAGGACACCTAGCCACTAGAGATAGCTTAATATATTTCTTCCCTTAGTGGTGACGCCCTCACTGGGGGGGGTTGGGTGGGGGGGGGACAGTTGTTTTGGTTATCCAGTTACAGTCTTCTCTGATTCCTTTTGGTACCCTTACTCTATATTCTTCCTTTGTCCAGTTCATAATATATTCAAATATGGAATTTATTAAGAGTATGTACAATGTTTAGATATCACTGTTTAAACTGATTTATGTACAGTTGAAAATTAATAAAAAGAGAATTTCAAAAATAAATGCCCTGGAAAACACCTGGTACTTTCTCACTATATCCACTTCTGAGCTGAGGAACAGGCTACTGAGTCTCTGTCAGAGCATTGCTGCTGGAATTTGGGAAGAGCTAGCTGAGAAGACCACGTCCTGCTTGCTACAAGTCGCCATTGCACTTGGAGAATTGGACCAGAATGGATGTGTTGGAGACAGTCACGGTCGTGGCGCCATTGGAGATACAATTCCGTGATTGAGAATTATTGTCACAGCTGCTGAGTGAGCCATCCCACAGTGTGCCCCAGGGCCAGACCAGTGCCAATGGAGACTAGATAGGAGAGACTGTGAGGAGGAGAAAGTTGCCTACCAGCTAGTGCTTTTTCTGCAGGAGAGCCTGAGTGAGCGACTGTTTGCGACTGTGAGTGCTGACTGGAGATAGTGTGCCTCTCCAGCCTTGCCCTGGAGTGTAGTGCTGGTCTGATTGAATGAGTCTGTCTAACTGAGTCTTCTTCCCATAGAGACGTTTGCTACCGGGTGCGTGACCATGTTGTGCCATCCGCCGTGACCATCCCCTCACTGTGTTGCTGCTTGCTTGGATGTCTTCTAGGCTAGTAAGGATTGCTGTGCTGAGCGTGCCATTGATAATCCTCAGACCGGCACCATAGATCACCATGCAGTCAGTGACGTCATGAAACACAGCCAGCCCAGGTACTTGTTGGAATAATTATTTAATATAATTTAATTGAAAAAAAACATGTATGAGGGTGCCACATAGGGTTTAGCTGGAGAGTGGTGGGTCTGTAGACAGAGTACAGAGCAGCAGAGCAGCAGCTGGGTTTAAATAGAGGGGGAAAAAAACAATGTGGGTGCCATGGGGTTTAGCTGGGGACTGGGAAACAGGAAAGTCTGTGCATGGGGATTGATCTTCCATTACTGCTCCATAGACAGCTTGGCTGCTACTTAATGTTGCTGTTTCCCTCCGAGTCCCATCTATATTCAAACCCTGAATATTGTGCAACTAAAAATGGACTATATAAATCTCACCCTAGCATGTACTATTGCTAGCTAGAAAGGCAACGGAATGCATATGTCCATAGAGGGGAAGGATGGGTCTGTAGACTACAGAGCAGAATAATTGGGGGGTAATTTTATGAATGTGGGTGCCACAGAGGGTTTAGCTGGGGAGAGGTGGGGCTGTGGACACTAAGAGTACAGAGCAGAGCAGCTTGGTTTAATGATTGGGGGGTTTTAGGAATGTGGGTGCCACAGGGGATGGGTTGGGAGGGGTGGGTCTGCAGACACTCGAGTACAGAGTAGCTGGGTTTAATTGAACAAAAAAGTTTATGAGTGTGGGTGCCACAGGGGGTTTAGCTGGGGAGGGGTGGGTTTGCAGACACTGACATAATACAGAGCAGAGCAGCTGGGTTTAACTGAAGGAAAAAAATTATGAATGTGGGTTTAGTTGGGAAGGGGTGGGTCTGCAGGCACTGAGGGCAGAGTAGCTGGGTGACTTATGGCACTACAGTAAAGTTTACTGAAACAGGTGAGTCTCCTCTGTCAACAGTAAGAAAGTTCCAGGCTTTGCACTAATTGCTCTCATGCTTTAATTGTTTAGATTGTGTGCAGACAGTTGCATAGGCGGTGGGGGTTAGGGTGTTCAAACACCCCCCGAAATGACAAATGAAATTTTTAATAATACTTAGTTTCCACCCACACAGAGAGCAGGGTGTGGGCCCTTTAAATGCTACTGCTGTCTCAGGTACTGGCTGCTGGCCTGCTGCACTGTGGAAAGGAGAGGAATTCAAGTGAGTGGGGCTGGGAGCAGCCGCAGGAGGAAGCCCTCTCTGGGCCTGCCCCAAGCCAACCCGAAGGGGTTGGTGTGTCTGTGGTCCCTGTCATCTCCGACCATCCCACTGGCCAGAGAGTCTGCTCCTCCTCCTCCTCTCTCAGCAGCCAATTAAGTGGCATGGCTTGCAATTGGTGGCTTGGCGTACCAGTGTGCCGCACACACTGCTGCAGATTGCGACCACTGTCCACATGATGAATTAGAGAGAGAGAGCGAGGAGGAGGAGATGGGTCACAGACAGTGAAGAATCATCGGATTATTTTGGTGGTCTGAAGTATAGATTTCAATAGAGCCGGCCATCCGACCGCGTTCTTGAGCCATGCAGCTGTGAGTTGCTTGTCGTGGGTGAGCCTGGCCAGATCGGAGGAGTCACAAGAGAGAGTAGTCAGTACCAGTAGTAGCCATTGGCCGAATCAAGTGAGTGTGGTGGAGGAGTGAGTCAGAGGAGGACAGAGTAAAACTTTTTTCCCCCACGCCAGCCTGTCAGTCCCCTTGGACCTCGGATGTTTATCGCCGATTGCCTTCCGCTTCAGCCAGGCATTCTGTCTTGATTGCCAGCAGGCAGCTGCCAGCCTCGCTCAGGTCTGTCACTTCATTTTAGGAATCTGGCAACACACAGCTTAAAGGGAGGTAAGCAATATTACACTTGACTTGGCCCTGGGTAGACTGGGTGATGATCTAAGAGCATTGCAGTCCTTTTTTCAGTGTAGTGATATAAAGCACTTTAATTCTGAGTTATGACATTCAACAAATTCTGTTTCTATCATTATGTGATGCACTGCATTTACCTAGTATGAATGGAGGGGTTAAGCTGCACATAAATGCCATTGCCCCCCTCAGGCCTCAGCAAATGCTTAGTGCCCCCCCCACTCCTGGTCCAAGTACAACCAGTTGCAATAAAAGATTATCCCCTGGTACCAGTGGTACTTTACTTTCTCCCTCACCCAAACCAGTCCCATGTTTGGCATTAAAAAAACTTCCTGTTAGTCTAGTTGCCCACCCCCTCCTAGTGCCATCCTCAATTGCCCACCTGGACTTAAGTAGGCAGCCACCACTCATCCTTTGTTCACCTTCACTGCTGGGCACCATCTCACACAAATTACATCCAATATGGGTAATGTGACTTGTATAGACTGTACTTGCATGAATGAGATGGCAGCCAGCACCATAAGTGAGCAGAGGGTGAGTACTGGCTGCATGCTCAAGTCGGCAGTGGAGCAGCAGAGGATGGTGCCAGGTGAGAATGGGCCAATAGACTACCAAGGAGAGATTTTATGCCAAAACGGGGATCTGGTGTGGAAGAAGGGGAACACTGGTACCAGGAAATCTTTTAGCTTGTACTAGGACCAGGGATGGTGATGTAGTACCACTGGAACTAGGAGAATACTCTTTTATTTTAAGTTGTGCCAGGACTGGGGGTGAGGGAGGGGGGAGTATTGGTACCTGTTTATTTTTCTGTATTGCCGCTGCCACTTTCAATGATATAAAGCAAAACAAAGCTGGGCATTCTGGCAGCAAGTTGCAACTGCAAGTGGGCCCCTCACTCCTGGTCCCAGTACAAGTTACAATAAAAGATTATCCCCTGGTACCAGTGGTACTTCCTCCCTTGCCCTTGCCCACACCAGTTCCTGGTTTGGCATTAAAAAACTTCCTGGTAGTTTAGTTGCCCACCCTCTCCTGGTGCCATCCTCAATTGCCCACCTGGACTCTAGATTGGCGGCCACTACTCTGCTTCTGTTCACCTCCACTGCTGGCCACCATCTCACACAACCGACGCCTAACACTAAAACACACCACAGCGAAGGTACAAACAACAGATCTTCTGTGGACCTAGCAGCCCACAGACCCCCAGCTTTTCTGAAGAAATCTTTCATGATATATTACAAAAACTGCATATAGGGTGGTTGGTTGATGGCAATGTTCCAGCCAGTTGTCCACAACCACGGGACCTGCAGACTCCAATACCAGTCAGAGTCTCCCACACCCTTGATTCCATGGAAAAAACAATTCCCCTGAAATTAGGGGTAGGGAAGATGCAACAAAAGAGTGTTTTTTCTTCAAGAAAACCCCTAAAACTCACCACAGAGCATGTACAAACCCCAGGGCTTCTGGGAGCTTATTGGCCCCCAACCCCTGACTTCTCTGTAGAAATCTTTCACAACATATTACAAAAATTGCATATAGGGTTGTTGGTTAATGGCAATGTTCAACAGCCAGTTGTCCACAACCACTGGACCTGCAGACCCCAGTGCCAGTGAGTCCCCCACACCCCTGATTCCATGGAAAGAAATTTCCCCTGAAATTAGGGGTAGAGCAGATATAACAAAAGTGTGTTTTTTCTTCAAAGAAAACCCCTAAAACTCACCACAGAGCATGTAGAAACCCCAGAGCTTCTGGGGGCCTAGCGGCCCTCAGACCCTTCACTTTTACGTGTCTTAATTCACAAATATCATATCCAAGCACCCCTAAAAAATCCTGCCTATGCCCCTGTGTGCAGATTTAGGTTTTAGTTGACATGCCTGCTGGGAAAAGCAAACAATAAGGCAGCTATTTGTAGAAATTAACCATGGTGGTAATGAAGGTCAGTAAGTGTTGTTCTGGGCTTACTGGGGCTGCGAAGCCTGCTATGACTATCTTGTGTGATATGAAGGTTCTGCTGCTCTGCTGGGGGACTCTGGGGTGTTGCTGTAACTAAAAGCCAATCAGTCTGACAACTGATAGTATGGCTAGTGGTGTGGTGGTATGGCTAGTGATGAGTGAATGGACCTCTGTGGGACTGGCTACCTTGATGTGGTACAGAGGCTTGTCACAATGCAATATTGTAACTAAAAGCCAGTCTGTTCGTCTTACAACTGTTGGTGATAGTGTGGCTAATGGTGTGGTGGTGTGGCTAGTGGTGTGTGAATAGACCTCTGGGACTGGCTGCGCTGATGTGGTACAAAGGCTTGTCACAACGCAATATTGTAACTAAAAGCTAGTCTGTTAGTCTGACAACTGTTGATGACAGTGTGGCTTGTGATGTGGTGGTATGGTTAATGGTGTGTGAATGGATCTCTGTGGGACTGGCTATCTTGATATGGTACAGAAGCTTGTCACAATGCAATATTGTAACTAAGAGCCAGTCTGTTAGTCTGACCACTGTTGCTGATAGCGTGGCTAGTTGTGTGGTGGTATACACTACAGAGGAAATGATGCTTGTGTAGGGTGAAAGGGCACAAACAGGGCATGGACAGCTGAGGTAAGGGGTAGCTGGCCCAAACAATGGGGAAGGTAGCAGTGAGTCCACTTGGTGTGCAGATCTAAAATTCCTGGCTACACCCCTGGGTAGAAGTGTTTTTTGAGGAGAGAGTTAAGGTGTTGACTAGAGGAGGCATGGCAGATGTAAGAGGGGAGAGAAAGTTCCACAGTTTAGGCATGCGATAAGTGAATGCTGACAGGCCTGATGAGGTAGACATGTGTGGAATAGACAGTTGTCGTCAGTGGTTATTTCTCAGTGCATAGTCCTGCATAGTAGGGGCTTAGAGGATGGAGGTGAGATAGGGAGGGAGTGACTGTGTCCAGTATTTGGCCGTGAGCCTGGCGCTGTGAGAGTGACACTGGTCCTGCAATGAGGGGAGGTCAAGGTTACTGTATAGGACACAGTGGTGAGTGTGTGGTGGACTGTCGAGGGCAAATTGACAGAAGGAGTGGAACAGGGTGTCCAGTCTGGCTAGAGTTTACTTGGGGGCGGCACTGTAGACTACATCCCCGTAGTCGAAAATAGTGAGAATCATCTTCTGCACAATTGCACGGTGATGCAGCAGTGGGATGCATCCACAATTACAGTACAACGCGCCCAGCTTGGGGTGGAGCTTTTTGTGGATGACATTGATATGTGCAAAGAAGTCTAGGTGCTGGTCAAGCCAGACCTCAAGATATCTGCTGGAGGTGCAAGTCTCATGAGTTGTCCCATCCAGGGTGTGGAAATACGGGGTAGAGGGCAGCCTTGAAATTCTCTGCCTTGTGCCGAAGGTCATAGAAACAGTTTTCATGGTGTTTAGAAAAACTGATTTGTGTGAAACCAGCGCTGAACTGCATTAAAGTCCTGCTGGAGTCTGGTCTCTACAACGGAGGTCGAGGGGCCGGATGTGTGCAGTACCGTATCATCCGCATACATGTAAATGGATGTGTGAGGGCAGACAGAGGGCAGGTCATTGAGGAAGATGGAGAACAGAAGCAGGCCAAGGACTGAGCCTTACGGTACACCAGAGGTCACAAGGAGGTTAACAGAGGTGGCGTTTCCAATTCTGATGGGCTGGGATCTGCCTATCAGGTAGGAATGAAACCAACTGGTGGCCACGCTTGAGAGCCCTGTGAGAGAGAGCTTGGAAAGAAGAAGGGGGTGGGAGACAGTGTCAAAAGCCTAAGCCAGGTCAACAAAAATGGCTGAGGTAATATGGCCTCTATCCATGCCAGTGAGGATGGAATCAAAGAGTCTTAGAAGAGAGGTGGTGGTAGAGTGAGACTTCCAAAAGCCAGACTGGTAAGGTGTGAAAAAAGAAGAGGAATCAAGATAGAAGGAGAGTTGTGAGAGGACTAAGTGTTCCTGGATTTTGGCCAGGATTGGTAGGAGGGAAATCAGCCGGTAAGTCCCAGAAGCAGAGGGGTCACTGCCTTTGGGAAGTGGGATGACTATGGTGTGTTTCCACTCAGTGGAGATAGTGGCTTGAGTGAACAAGAGGTTAAAGAGTGATGCCAGGGGGACAGCGATGGCGGGAGCCGACAAGTATAGTACGTTGAAGTCCAGGCCAGTAGGGCATTTGTCCTTGGAGGAATTAAGAGCAAGGAGGGCTTTGTAGACATCAGCAGGGAAAGTCAGATGGAAGTTAAAGGAGGAGCCAGCTGTGAGAACTTTGTTGGGGTGTGAGAGTTAAGATGAGGATTGTGGGCCCAGATTGAGGGAGGCTAAAAGTGAAGAGGTGCATTCAGTAAAAAAGGAATTGAAATGGGAGGCCACTTCGAGTGGATCACTAATCATGGAGCTGCCTATGTTTAGTGCAGGGGTGGGGGGTTGTGAGGGAAGGGTGAAGAGTGAATTAACCACCTTCCAGAATTTTGATGGCTGGCTTAGGGTAGTGTTGAAAGTGTCACTGAAAAATTTGGCCTTTGCGCTACGGATTTGATAAGTACAGGTATTACGAAGGGTGTGGTACTTTTGATGGTGCTCAGAAGAGCCAGAGGTCTTGAAGGCCTTCCAAGCCTCATCCCTGTTTTTAAGGAGGGTCATAATGTCTACAGAAATCCATTGCAGATGGGCCCCTCTCACCCGAACATGTTTAAGAGGGGCATGTGAGTTCCAGACAGCGGTAAACCTGGCCTTGAAAAACTCCCAGACAGAGTTGATTGATGTAGCCCTAGGGACGTAAGACCAGTCCATTCTAGACAGGTCATAGAGGAGCGATGCTAGGTACAGGGATTTGAAGGATCTAGTAAAGATGGTTCGGGGAGAGGTGATTTGGGACGATGGATTTTCCTAACTGAGTAGATCATGTGATGGTCACTTAGGGAGGCTGGTAACAGTCCTGAGGCAATTATACGATGGGGGTGTGAGGTAAATGATCAGTCTAGGAGAGAGTGGTTGTGTGACTTATGGTTTAGATGTGTGGACTCGGTGATGAGTTGAGTCAAATTTAGCACTGCCACCTGGTTACGTATCTTGGAACTACAACTAGAAAGCCAGTTTTGGTTGAAGTCTCCAAGGATATGAAGCTCTCCCCCAGTGGCCAGTGCTGTAAGGGTGTTCAGGTGTTCTGCAGTGTAGGGTGTAGCATGGCTAGGGGAACAGTAGGACCCCGCAATAAATATGGGGCATGTGAAGGCAAGGGAGAGTTTAATTAATGCAGCATTTATGGTGTGCGTGGGCCTGGGCAGTGGGACCTGTGTAAACTGAAATGAGGAACTGATATACATGGCAATGCCACCACCTCTTTTGGTGCCTATGTGGTATTGGTGAATAATAGAGTAGCCAGGATAACAAGTGTAGCAAGGTTATCAGGATTTTGGTTTTAAGCAAGGCCCCTAGGAGCATGCGAGAAAAATCCGGAGTCTGTACTGGGGCTGCAGAGGAGACTTGGGCATGGAATTTCAGGCTGACTAATCCGGCATGAAAGGATGGTGGTAGGATAGAAGAAATGACCAATAGATTGAGACTTAAGATGTCAGGAGTTACCTCGATGGAAGAGGTAGGGGAGGTGGTAGATGGGGAGGCTAATGGAGCTAACTGGCTGGGCTGTGCCTCCGGGAAGGAGGATGGGGGTAACAAAGCCAGTGGAGCAAGAAGACAAATTGCTGTTAGACCTGCAAGCCACATAATAGACCTCAGCAGTATGGTGGTGATTAATGTAGATTATGGCCTCTAGTGGTGACTGCTGATAAGCAGTAAGTGGGAAAGTGGGCTGATAGGATTTTCTGCTGCACGTGACTACAACTATAAAAATAGGCTGACGACCAAGGGTGGTGGTGGGGTGGTGGTGGAGTGGTGGGGAGCCGGCAAGAGGTTATTCCTTCCCCATGGCTGCTGCTGCTACCTGTCTGCTTAACCACAACCACCTCCGAGAAGAATAGTCTTCATTTTTACTGCTGGTTGCTGCAATTTCTTTAAGAGCTTTCTATCTGCAGTTTATTTCTTCTGTTAGGGTAAGTGTGTTTATTTACTGTTTCATGATGATTCAGAAAACAAAATGCTGCCCCCTGTGTATCTTATAATGTATTTAGTCAATAAAGCAAAGATCAACCTGACTGACTGTGTTTGCTAATTCAGTAAAGGCTGCTGGCTGGGCGGTTGGCTAGCCAAAACGCACTTACTGTAAGTAAATCAATGTGAACAGAAGACAGAAAGAAAAGGTTTTTTTTTTTTATTTAGTTGTTTAACCAGGTATAGCACACTAAGCTGAAAGCTTTTTTTACAGGAGTGACCTGGGAGCACAAGTGACTTGCTTAGGGTCACACAGTATGCAAGTGGAAGCTGGAGGATTCAAACCCAAGTCTGGCCTGCTGGATGTCACCAAATTTGCAGCTCAGAGCCTTAGACCACTGCGCTATACTGCCTCCATTTGTACCTCACATACCTTTCTTTGTATTTTTCTTTTAGCAAGAACTGCTATTACTGCTGCTTTAAACACAATAATGAGGAGCAGACACACTGTGTAATTTTTGCTACCTTAAACATAATAATATTAAGGAGGAGCAGTTGCACTTTGATTTATTTTATTGCTGCTTTAAACACAATAATATTAAGAAGCAGACACACTGTGTAATTTTTACTAACAAAAAACAAAATACCCCCTACCGTTCCAAGCCCCCATGTCATCATGACCACCAAACACTGTTCATCAAGTCACCTACATAGTTTGTTTTGTAAAATGTCTTAGTTTAGTCACACAGGATATCCTTAATGCGTGCATGTTAAAAGAAAAACACAAAGTAAAATACTGGAAGTACATATGCTTCTTCTTCTTCCCTTCAAAAGAGGCCTTAATCTATCTTTATATATATATTTATATATATATATATATATATAATGGTAGCACGGTAGTGCTACCATAGTTAGGGTTGAGTAGCCCTTTTATGGTTAAAGGGTGAAACTTTGCACGTTAATAACTTTGCCACCATTCAACAGATCAGATTTGCCTGAAATTTGGCAGACATGAGACGTAGCCATAGATCTTGGGATCTGCCAACTTTTGTACCAGTCGGATTTATGGCTGCAGAGTTATTAAGCGACATCCATGTGCATATTTGCGTTTTTTTGCGCATTCTTTGCTAACACCTACAGGTCGCACGGTTTACGCGACCAGTATGAGAACTTCAAGGAACATGCGGCCAGGGTCCCTGATGTGCCTTTTAAAGATTTCGTGAAAAAATATTAAACGGTTCAAATGTTATTCAAAAAACAAGTTCCCATTATAAGTCAATAGGAAAAGTTAACAAAAAGTTCGACAGTGTTGCAAATGCAGTTTTTAGTGTTGCAAATGACCCCAATAGTGTCATGAGTCAGCCATTTTTTTGTCAGTTACTGATCACAGAAATGTTTGGCATTTAAAATTGGGACCATCTAGAGACATAATTATTTTTGTGTTTACCTATTTGAGCCCTGAGGATGCTAGCCATGACTTGATTTTGGGGTTAAACACCCCAGAAATGTTTTTCAAATTTCTGGGAAAATGATAATAGCAAAGTAATTATCGCACCCGACACTTTCTAAGTACTGTGAAAGGTGTCTCAAATAACAACACTACTTTTCTAGACTATGGCTAAAATTACAGGAATTTGTTGCCACCCTGCTGCAAAAGAATGGTTTGGTCTTTTGTACTGAAATTTGGAGGGAAGGCAGCCAACATCTCACAGATGTGCCTTTTGGTGTTTTGGTGAATAAATATTGCGTGGATGCAAAGTTATGGTACTCCAAAGGTGAACATTTTTCCCATAGACTGACATGGTGGCGTACACCGCGCCTTTCGGGGCTCGTATCTTGGAAATGGTGCGAGATACGGAATTTTTGTTGTGACCATGCATAGCCCATAATATGCATCCAATGAAAATCTAGTGTTCCACAGTGACAAAAGCGAGGAAATTCAGTATTAGGGTTGAAAGGCCCCCTTGCACCCCCCAGCCTAATCCCTCAACCAGCATCGGGGTGTGCATTGGGGTCATCGGTCCTAACTCTCACCCCATTCTCCTATACCTCAACTTGTTTACACATGTGATGGGGTGAGAGAGGTAAGGCCGACGACCCCAATACGCACCGATACTGGTGTGGAGTCAGGCTGGGGGTTGCAGGAGACTAACACTAACACCAATTTCTTCATTGTCGCTGAATATCCTAACTGATGCATTAAACTGAATTTGCCATGAATATATATATATATATATATGTATATATTGCAAGAAACTTTGTTAATGCATCAGTTAAGGTTAAAGCGACAAAAATAGGGAAATGTGGCATTAGGGTTTCCAACCCTAACACCCCACCCCCACCCTGTACAGATCAAGAGGCGTTGGGGGATGGCATTGGGGTCATCAGCCCTAGAGATCACCCGAAACAGCTTTAGGGTCTGGTCTGAAATTGTTAGAGTATATGGAGTCTGGGCCATCTGAAGGTTTGGTGAAAAAATATTAATCCATTCCAAAGTTACTAGACTTTAAAGTTTCCCATTATAGTCTATGGGAAAAAATAGATGCGCCATGTGAAAGCACTTTTTGCTTTTGCGAAAGTACTTTTTACTGCCGCAAATGGGTTCAGTACTGTCATGCTGCCACCATCTTGTTTTCAGTTAGCAACAAGTAAAAAACACTGTAATTCAAAAAACAGTGCCGCTTTGTATACACCAACAATTGTGTGTATCTAATCGGGGCCCGAGGAACAAGATTCTGGCGCTATTTTTTTTAAATACTGTCCAGAAATATGTTTTTTTTTTGCATTCGGCCATTGGTAGTGTCACAAATTTATGGCACGCAACTAACGCAACAACTGCCGCAAATTTACAGCACTACTTTAACAGGAAAAAACACCGGCTCCTGTAAAATAACAAAAACCTATTCTGGCCATTTTTAACAAAACATAAGGCCAGAATCGGATTCCTTGGCCCTCGTTAGGTGTTTACCTAAAAAAACTTTATTTACCATTTTACTCAGTTTAAGGGGGAGGGGGCCAAGGAATGTTAATTATTATAAAAATATATTTTGCTGACAGCAGGGCACCCAATCCCACTGTCGGCACTGTAAGCACCCCACAACCATTGTGGGACACTGGAGAGCCCACTCCCAGTGTCCCAGAAAATGGTTTTCTGAATTTGCCAACAGTGGACTACCCAATCCACCTGTCAGCAATGTAAGCCTGCCTCCCCCCCTCACCAGTGTGGCACATTGTGGAACCAACTCCCAGTGTCCTGAAACATTTCTTTTACTATATTTGCCAACAGGGGGTGCCCAATCCCCCTGTCAGCACTGTAAGCCCCCCCACCAATGTGGGACACTGGGGAGCCCACTCCCAGTGTCCCCAGATATTAAGTACTGCTCCCCCAGCAGTGTGGGACAGGGAAGCCAACCCCCAGTGCCCCAAAAAATTGACAAAATTAAGTCTGCAAAAAAGAAAACTGTCCCCATGTCTTTTTTCCAAAAAGAAAACGATCCTCATTGTCTCCCTGCTCCCATCCCAACCCTCCCACTGAGCAACCCACCACCCCACATCCCCCTTGTCCTATACTTACAATGGAAGATCATCTTCTGTAGACCGGGACATGTCTGCACTCTTCAAAGCTGAATCATGAACTGAAGAATCAAAGATAAGTGCCATATAATGGTTGTCAATGGCGTTTTGGACTTATGTTGATATCTCAGCCATTTTTTGGTATTTTTACACCAAATTTTCAACATGGGCTTTTTGGGACTTCTGCTTATGAACACTGTCACTGTCATTTCATTAATTGGACCTGTAAGGTGATTTTGTGGTCACAGTGTTAAATCACCTTTTGGGACTGAGTAACAAAATGAGGTGGTGTCTCAAAAAGCCCATGTTGAAACTTTGGTGCAAAAAATACAAAAAAATGCCCAAGTTATATGCAGTCGTTGAAATTTTTCTATGCACCCTCGTATGTTTGGCAGTTTTTAATATTTACACTCCGAATTTTCTTCTTTAACATTTTTTTCACTCCACGTCACAGTACAGCTGTAATTTTTCATATCCTTCCTGAAATGTGTTTTCGCACCTGTTGCAAGGAATGGTGCATTCACTGTGCAAAATCACCTGTTGGGACTGATTAATGAAATGGTACTGCCAGTGTCCATGAGGTGGGGTCCCAAAAAGGACATGTTGAAAATTTGGAGAAAGCATTCCTAAAAATGTCCGGGTTACATGCGACCGTTGAATTTACTCTACGCATGTGCATAACTTTGGTACTTTTCAATATTTTGCCATCAAATTTTCAACATACCAATTTTTTCACACCACCTCATGAACAGTACAGATGTCAGTTTTTCACATCCTGACCTAAATGTGTTTTCACACCTATGGTGCAAAATGGGGTTGCAGTTACGCATAATTATGTTTTGACTTGCATTTCACAATTTCTCTGTACCAGGGTACATGAGGTGGGGTAATAAGATGGCTATGCTGACAAATTGGTCACTGTTGTTCAACAAATGAAAGCGCAGAGCCCAGAGGGCCCTGTGCTTCCACACCTACATACATACGCATATCTACGGAAGGACTGGAGTGCATGGTCCGAAGGACCCTGTGCTCCCACAGTAAAATAAGGATACTGGTATACTATCTCAAAAAGTAAGGAAATAAATCGCAGAAAACTTAGTTAATGCATTAGTTAGATTCCTATTACAGTGGCAAAAGTATGGAAATTTGGTGTTAGGGTTCGAACCCACCCCACCCCCACCCTCCACACACAATAGGCATCAGTGTGTGCCGTAGGTCATCATGCCTAACTCTCACCCCATTCTCCTATATTGTACCATCTCAGATTCCTTACACAAGGAATGGGGTGAGAGTTAGGCCTGATGACCCCAAGGCACACCCCGACACCTATTGGTGTGTGTAGGGTGGAACAGTGGGGTGGGTGATAGGGTTGGGAACCTTAACACAGAATTTCCCTACTTTTGTCACTGTAATAGGAACCCTAACTGATGCATTAATGGGTTTTTTTCTTCACTGAATATATATATATATATATATATATATAAATGTTCTCTGATTAACCTTATTCAAAACGGCCACCTTAAACTGAATGAGTTAAGTACACACATTGATTTACTGTGACTGTGAGTCTGACTTTGTTTTACACATAACACATTATTAACCAAACCAACCCCACCCCACCAGCAGCACCTGCCAAAGTAGCAGACACATTGTATGTTAATAGATATATTAATAATTATGTGATTTTAGCTTCATTACTTGGTCTTGGTGGCAACTGGCAAACCAGCGTTAATCCCTGCTGTTAATTTCTTTTTTGTAAATCTGTTTGTGTTAGTGCCTTATATTATTATGTTGTAAGAGCTTAAAGCAGCAGTATTTGTTAGTCATCATCAGCAGAAACTGCTAACTTTCCCAGCAGAAGGTGGCCTCGCAGTCCATCAAGGCTGCCTGATGCTGCTGAGCTTGGAGGCACATGCACCTTTATAATGTACTTCTGGTGAAAATAGCACCAGATAATTTTAATGTTTTCGTTTTCTTTAGTTCTATAGTGTGATAAATGATTGTGATATTTTGAAAAGTTCTTGCTTTCCTGCAATGTACACCAAAAAAATGAAGCAACTTTGTTGGGGGGAGGTGCGCTGCTATTATTCACAGTCAAAAATATAGGCTAGCTTTAAGCTAGCAACACCATTTATTTATTTCAAGTTTTTTCAGGAAAGCTGTATAACTGATAACAGGCTATTTCCAGATGTGTCTGGGGGGGGGAGAGTGAGGTAGTATGTAAAAAGATATTGATGAATGTAACAATTTGTAATGCTTTTTTTTTTAATATAAAATTATACGATGAGAATTTCTGCTGACTACCAAATAGTGCTGCTTTAAAGGAAAGTCCAGGTTCTAAATGGGGACCCAATTTTACCAATTATAAATCACCAAACTTAAAACTTAAAGACAGGGGTGCTGATTTTCAAACCCCCTTCTTAGATCACACACCGTGCACTGAACCATTGCCTACCACAAAAACATGGGTGCACCAGGGACCCTGCAGTGAATTTTGGAAGAACAGGGGTCCTGGTGCCAAAATCCCCAAGTCTGCCATAAGCCAACCTGTGCATCAAAGAAATGGTGAACAGAAGAGGAATGCCTCAAGCTGTAGTAAAATCAGGCAGCAGTGGCATCAGAAGGCTGGCTGGCCCCTGGAGAGCAGGACAGGGCAGATAGGGGGGTGGTGGGTGGTGACAGACCCCAGACAGGGACATGGCATGGCTGCCTCAGTGCCAGGGACTGGCATGGCAGTAGTAGTTATGTGACTGGTGCCAGGGGAGCCTTGTAGGTCATCAACCATGGCTCCACCACTGCTGGAACAGGTGCCCGGGTGTGGGATGGCTGCATATGTTCGCTGGTGCTGGCTGCAACAGGGGGGCATGGACCACTTCACACCACAGCAGTTGAAATGGTGCACAGACCATTAGATCAGCTCCTGGCTGATCTAATTTTGGAGGCCCATACGCCTGTTGGAGCAGTTTGCAGAATCCCACTTAAGGGAATGCTGCAGTGCTGCCCTGGCACAAGCACCTGTCTGCCTTGCTGCACTGGTACATCTGTCACAAGAATGGCACAAGCTCAGCTGGTGGAGGCGCCCCCCAGGTAGAGGTGGCATCTGGAAATCAGGACTGGCATACTGTGTGGCACAAAATACCCCTTGCATCATTCCTTGTTGGTGCAAGCACCGGGCACCATTTCCTGTTATTTGAAAATTGGGCCCAGGGACTGATGGAACATGGTACACTTTATCCATTTGTCCCTGCTTTATGTGTGTTGCTGGAATGTAAACTTTTGTTTACTGTACTCAAAGCCATGGTTTGTTACATAAAAATCTCAGTCATCGTTTTATATCCTGAATCTCTTTTCTTATCTGTGAATATCTTGTACTGAAAAATGTGAACTGGGCAGAACATTTTTAACTGCTCGAGTAAGTCTAAAATTTCCTTTCTGTCCATATCTGGTATGTTGCTTCAGTTTTATACAGCCAGGTAATACTATAGACCCTCTGCTGGGTGACTCTTATAGCATAAAAGATCCTAGAATAAAATTTAAAATAAGGTTAGAGAAACTATGAGAAAAAGCAAAGGTCCCTCCAAATATAGCCCCAGTTAAAATTAGAGCAATATGATACTATGCTCTTTAACTCAGATCTGACTATAGTCACCAATAATGCAAATTTCTGGACAGAATATCTCCTCCAAGCCCAACAATGGGTCGATCCTTGATTTACTCAAGGCCCAGAGTGGGGCAACCTTTTCACAGTACCAAAAAATATGTAAAAGATTGCCCTCCAATTTTCCACAATGAGTACATGAGGGTGAGCTAAGGCACCCCATTTTAGCCAGCTTCACTGGGGAATAGTACGTATTATGCAAAATATGAAATTAGGTGATCCTTAGTTGGTCTTGGGTAGTGTACCTATATAGGTCCCTCCAAATATGGTCCCAGTTAAAATTGCTGTTGGGTAATACAACATCCCAAATCTTTGAGGCACCTACTGGAGAGGGGATGAGGCTGTCTAAGAGTAAGGAATAACAACCAGCTATACCATGGGGTTTAAAAGACATGTCACTAAGCTTGGAAAGGAAATCAGGGAGACCAGAGGGGTTAGAACTTGAAGGATTAAATGCCTGAGTTGAAAAACTTTGAAGATTAGTGAGGTACTGACTCCAAAGTTCCACAGTATTTCCGGGGAAGATAGGAGGGAACCCTGAGAGTACAGATCAGAGACCCTGAGGTCCGATAATTGCGGTAGCCAAGAGGTTGGGAGGATATCACCCCCAATTCTAATATTGTTGTTGAGAAGGATTGGTTGTGAAATATCTTTGGTGGGACAAAATTTGAGAAAAGTGTAAATTTGAAAGAGAACGTGGATGGAGGTTCCTATTACCGAGTTTTGGAGGGGAACAGGGAGAGAGCTCAGGGAGGAGAAGAAGATTGAGGGACCAGTAATGCCAGGCTTAGCCATTAAAGAAGTCTCAATTTCCAACCAAGGGGGAAGATAGTCCCTTCTGTTGTAAAAAGGCGGGGTGAGTAACCACTTGTTGCATTTGTATAGGTGACTAGACCAGTAGTAGAAAAGAAAGTTAGGGAGCCGGAGACCCCCTGACCTCTTGGGGAGACCTAGTTTGTTGTAGGAATGCCTGGGAGCCTTGTCCAGTCAGATAAAGTTGTTAATCACAGCATGGGCACGTTTAAAGAAAGAGAGGGGAAGACAAAAATTCAACATATTCAAAGGGTAAAAGAGAAGGGGAAGGGTATTCATTTTAACAATGTTGACTCTCCCCCATAAAGAGAGTGGGAGGGCCTTCCATCTTGAGAGATCCTGTTGAAGAACAAGGATTAAGTCTTCCAGGTTAAGTTTCTTCATAAGAGAAAATTGGGTGGAAAGATGAATGCCAAGATATTTAATAGAGGGAGGGGTCCATTTCATGCCGAACTTCTCGAAATCTGACCTGTAAGTATGAGCGTTGAGGGGGGAATATTTCAGTTTTACCACAGTTGAGCTTATAATTAGATAGTGAGCTATATAGTTCCACAACCTTCAAGACCTCGGATAGGGAGTTGCAGTGGTGCGCAAGGTGGAGAAGGATATCATCCACATAAACAGATAAGGTGTAATGGGTACCCCCAATGGATATTCCAGAAATGTTATGTGAGGATTTGATTTGTCTGATGAGGGGTTCCAGATAGAGGTTGAATAAAAAGGTAGACAAGGGGCAACCTTGACGAATGCCAGAATGGAGAGAAAACCGAGAAGAAAAACCTCCATTGCAGTAAATTCTGGCTGTAGGAGAGGAGTAGATGATTTGAATCCAAGTAATAAAGGATGTGGGGAACCCCATCTGCCACATCGTGGCCCATAAGAATGCCCAATCTACCCTGTCGAAAGCCTTTTCAGTGTCAAGGGAAATCAGGGGCCATGGGAGCAGGGTGATCTCTGGCAATGGATTAGATATGGTTGAGCTTACGAAGGTGGTCAGATGAGTTACGACCCAGGACAAACCCCACTTGTTCTGGACTGAGGAGAGCCGACCACTCAGTGCTTAATCTAGTGTCCATGATCTTAGTGAGGATCTTAATATCATAATTAAGAAGGGAAATAAGACGATAACTAGATGGATGGGAAGGTGGCTTGGCTGGCTTCAAGAGGAGGGTGACGGTAGCTTCTAAAAGGCTAGGGTTCAAGGAGTCAGCAGAAAACATGTAACGGAAAAGGTGCAGCAAAGAGGTGAAAGCTCTTTGGAAAAATTTTATAAAAGTTAGATAGAAAGCCATCTGGACCAGGAGATTTGTCCAAGGCAAGACTATCAATGGCCATAGAGATCTCAGCAATGGATATGGGGGAAGATAGGGTGGCCTTCTGAGGTTCCGATAATTTAGGTAGAGACACAGAGTTAAGGTATTTTAAGATATCCTCTTCCAGAGGAGGAGAAGACTGTTTCCTGTAAAGGTTACTGTAGAACCTTTCAAAAACCTGGGCAATCTCTCTGGGACGCGTTGGAAGGCACCTGTCCGTGGAAGAAATAGCAGCAATTACTCTGGAGCTTTCTAATTTTTGCAACCTGAGAGCAAGTAAACGTCCCGTCTTTTCTCCTTGGTCAATGTATTTCGATTGAGTTCTCAAAATGGCGAATTCGGCTTTCTCCCTAAGAATAACAGCATGTTTATCTCACAGTTCTAGAGAGAGAGAGGGCAAGAGATCAGAAGGTGAAGAAGGGGAGAGGTATTTTTCCATGTCCCATGTTCTCCTCAATAGAGAGGTAGCTTCATGTTCCCATTGTTTCTTTCTTCTAGAGGTGAGATGAACAAACTCCCCTCTGAGAAAGCACTTAAGGGCACACCACTCTTGGTCCACATGAGGAATTGAGTTTGTTGGTCTCTATAGAGGACTGGATAAAAGCCTTAATCCTGGAGACTATGAACTCATCCTTAAGAAGTTGGGTATTTAACTTCCAGGAGGTATCTCTCCAGAGGTCATATAGGGGAGAAAGAAGAAGCCAGGCTGCACTGTGCTCCAAGAGGAGCAGGGATTTGAAACCAGTGCCACAAACAGTTCGCAGGGCAGTAAGGCTGAGAAGAATAAAATCCAGATGGAACGAGGTATGGTGAACTGTGGATGTAATGGAATAACTCCAAGAGGTGGGGTTGAGGACTCTCCAGGGATCACATAGACCAGTTGAGTCCATGAAATCTCCCAAGGCCCATTGGGATGGTGTGGTGAGTCTGTGGGAGGAGTGAGAGCGATCTAGGTCTTGTGTAGGTGGGGTGTTCCAGTCCCCACCGAGGATCAGAGTGGTAGGCAACAGGGCAGCAAGTTTGTCAGTTAGCTCCATAAAAAAATTAGGGTCCCTACCCACTAGGCCATAGATGCTACCAAGGACCACCTCATTCTGATCTAAGATACTCTTGACCAAAACGTAGTGGCCTTGTAGATCAGGCACTACCAGGTTGGCTTGAAAGGAGACTGGCCTGAGAATTAATATAGCCACCCCCCCCCCACTTGAGGTGGAGTCACCAGAGGCAAAAACTTGAGAAACATTTTGTCTACATAACCAAATGGCTTAATGGGTAGTCAGATGAGTTTCTTGTAAGAAAACAATTTTACTCTGTAGCAGGGAGACGTGCTTTGAAATCTGGTATATCTTTTGCTCTGCTCCCTGATTCCTCTTTTATTCCAAGTGAGAAACTTAGTGGTCATATTAGCCATAGTCTAAATGTATAAAAATCAAACAGCAATGTAAAAACAATTCGGAGCACACTCCAACTTCCCTCTCCCCCCCCCCCCCCTTCTTTAGAGAAACATGATACCATCACTCCAGGAAAAAATAGGCTCACCAAAAGGAGGAACATAATTAATGAAATATGGAAAGGTGTAAGATCAAACATCATCCAAATAAACTGGGGTGAACAAGGATAAGTGAGAACTAAATACAATTTCACCCATTCTCCCCATTTTGTATCAGAAATAAAGCCCTTCCCCCTTCCAGTTAGGTGCAGCATCTGATGCAGGCAATGTCGATAAATCGGTGATAGGCCCCCCCATTCCCCCCAGACACATAATAGCAGGCAAGGACAAAAGAACTCAGGCCCCCACACACCCCAGCCCCCGGTTTAGAACTATGTACAAAGTCCCAGCTAGAACCTCTTTATATGCATAAGTTATCCCCAATGACCTGCTAGAACTACCCCAAAAAGATCCCACCTTAATTAGGATAACCCAGTCCCCAACAGCCCTCCTCCTGAGTCTGAATCCAGTCAGCAGGCATCTGCACTGGCTCAGCCACGAGAGGGCAGAAACAAGTGAGAGAAGGATTAGAAGCCAGTAATAGCACCACACATCCCACTCATGTAAATGTCCCAATGTAATAAAACTGAAGCGGAAGGAGGATCGGGCTATCTCCCCAATTAACCCGTCCGTGATGACTTCTAGCTCAGCAAGCAATCAACCCCAAATGCTGCCCCCCCCCCCCACCAGTATATCCAAAAAATCAGCTGTTCAGGGAGAAGAAACCCTCCCTTAGATAATAAACCAAGGAGACCGGGGGTAAAACAAAGAGATGTCAAACTCTACCAGTTCAAAATGTATCCCAAGCAGCCACGGAGTGAAAAAATTAGTCTGCACTCTGTGAGCTAGCCCAAAAACTAGGTTGCAAAATTCCCCCCTGCCCTTCTGAAATTCTCATTTCCAACCATCACATCATAAAGCACCCTGAAACATCTAGAAAAGCAAAAAGGCAGTAATTGAAAGTCCGGGGGGGACCTTCTCGAAGGTGCGTGCAGCTGAGGTATTCCAAATGCCAAACTGGGACCGGATGGGAGGAAGACATTATTGCTGGGACTGAATGTACCTAGAAAAACAGTTCCTCTGGGTAAATGAGCCCATCCACCTAAGTTCCCAGCCTCAGCACCTCCTGCACCACAATTTGATGGTAAGTCGAGAGAGGGGCCCCCAGTCGACCAAAGCAAAACAGAGCAACTGTTCCAGGCATTCAGATTCAGGAAAGAACCAGGCCAAAGGTCTTCATGGTAGGCCAAACAGGATCTCTTCACCTTCGAAAGTAAAGGAACAAATACAAAAAATTAAATAAGGCAGTGAGACAAGAAACAGCCAGGTTAAACTCCCTCAGGTAACTTTGAACAGTTCGGGTAGGTTAGTGGATAGTTAGTGCATGGCTAACTCAAAGGACTCAAAGGAGAGCCACGATCCAGAGACCAAAACTTGTAGGTGGGCCGGATAGACCATTTTGAACTTAATTCCAGCTGCAATTAGTTTATTGACAATTAGGTGGAAGGCTGCACAATTCTGTCGTGTCTCATAGGACAGATCTTGAGTTAGTCGCAATTTCTTCCCTTTCCAAAGCACCGTTTTCAGTTCCCTGACCTTAGCAAGAACGTGCTGTTTCTCAAGATAGCTAAGGAATTTCAGGATGATTGGTCTTGGGGGTGCATTGTCTGGTGGTCATGGGCGTAGGGAGCGATGTGTCCTCTCTATTTGGTAAGCCGGATTGTAAGGGGAAGGGCCTACTATTTTAGTTAGAAGCTTTTGCAAGAAGATAATAATGGCTGGGCCTCCTTCCCCTTCTGGTAGCCTGAAGATTAAAATGTTGTTGCGCCAGCTGCTACCTTCTAGGTATTCAGATTTCAATTGCAGTTTCGCTAACTGCTGCCTAAGTGTCACAATTTCAGGATCCACTCTTTCCCGCCAGAGTTCTAAGGATGTGGAGCAGACTTCCACGTCCCCAACCCTGCAGCTCAGGTCGTTCATATCTGCATGGAGAGATTTCAGCTCCACTGAGATTTCAAATAAAGTTTCCAGAAAGGGAGGCAGCTCCTGAAGGAAGTGATCCGCTGTGAGAGGGATTGCAGAGGTGGAGGGGCCCGAAAGGCTTAGATGCAGCTATGCCTTGGCCTTTGGATTTCTTCAACATCTTCTCCAGGGACATAGGCGGAGTGTGGCAGAGTAGGGCCTGCTGCATATTGACCTCCATTGTAGCTACTAAGAGCCAATGTTGAATGGAGGAATGCCAAATACACACTGCAGACTGTCTCCTAACAGAATATGGCAGTTTTGTTGTAAGGTTGAGGCTGTTTGATCAGTAAATTAGCTATATGAACAGTGGAGAGATGGGGGCTCTGCAGATGAGCTGCTTTCAGGCTGTAGGCATCATGTGATCCCCCTAAAGACCATTTTAGAGGCATATGGTGTAGTTCATGCCCTCACTTAGCTCTTACATTGTTGGCATAATGTGTCTATGTTCTGACATGGAATTCTGTGGTTGAAATGGGCAAATCCTCCATTGCAGAGTTGTAAAAATGGCACTTACTACACATCAAGTTAGAAACACTCATAGAGTTTATTAAAAGACCAGCAAAGCAGAAGAAATAAAAGAATTAGAACCAATATCTGAAAAAAACAACTTCTTCAGCCATACAAAACAACAAAACTTACAGGTCTAGTGCACTGCTCCTTTAGGATGAGCAACTAGTACAATCTTTTTTATTTGTTTGTTTTATATATATATAATATATACTGTATATATATATATATATATATATATATATATATATATATATGTATATATATAAAATACATAAATTGATCCCAAAACCAGGCTCCTTATTCTCACACTGGTGCACCATTTGCTTTCTTTATATGCACATTTTGCAGCTCCGAGGGGACAGTGCCGCAAGACAGGACACCAGAAAGTCATCCCACAGTCGCATTGATTTTAATGACTGGCACAGAATATGGACCCTGGCTTCAGGCTCGGTTTATAAAAATAGACTCTCCAAGTCTCTCATTCTAGTGGCTTTAGGCAGTTCAAGGCCAGCACTTGGCAACATCAAACCAGGATCCTTTCTTTGTTTTGTAGACTGAACAGTTAGGTCCATAATTTGCCCACCATAGTGTATGCCCACTCAGACAAGCAAGGAACCCAACCACTTTTTTTTTTTAATTTATTTATTGAAATGTTTCAACAGAAATGGCTCACTGAACAACAAGTTGCTCATCTCATGGTGCATCCTGGGGAGGAGGGGGTCATATGGGAGAACACATAATAAAGTACATATAGTATAACAGTTGACAGATTAATTGAATAGATTAATGGTGTAGACATACAACAGACTACACAATATATACATCAGCCACATTAAGACTGAGGACATTATCACATTGTACTTCGATACAGAGTGCAGAGTATACATGACTGTACATTGAAGTGCTGTGTAGAAAACAATTACACATGCACAGGTCGGACAGCACGGCAAATCTCTACTCTTAGCCTCGGTTTATCTTCCACCCACTAAAAAGCCAGGGATGGCGTCCCAAAAATACTGGATACAATTGCTACCCTTTCTCAGGGCACAGAGCTTCTCATAACAGGTAACTTTAACATCAACTGGGAGGGCAGAGAATTCACGCCTTTCAAGGACATGGTCGCTACTTCCAATCTGACCCAACTTGAAGACAGCCCAACAAGGCAGAACCACAAAACAGGAAAAGATACCCTCCTCGATTGGCTCCTCTCGAGTTACCCTTCTCGGATCTCTGAACTTAAGGTCCTGCCTGACACATTAAGTGATCACTCCCCAGTCACTTTCACATGGTCAAACAAATTGAGCAAGCCCCCACCTATCATAATTAATAGTAGGGTCTTTGGGAAGGGCAAGCTTGGGGCCCTCTCCTCTGCCCTCTCCCAGTATGACTGGTCCCCCATCGTTCATGCACCTAATATTGACCAGGCCCTAAGTTACTTTATAGAGGGGCTTCAACAAGATTTGCGATATCTTTGCACCACTGAGGTAAAGAAAATTTTGGGGTCAAGTTAATGGTTGGATCACAGGGGATCTCCTTGCCCAGATGAAGGAACGGGACAACCTTTGGGAAAAAGCCAGGTCCTCTCACAGCAAACACAACCTCCAATGCTATAGAGCTGCAAGAAACCACTGCACCAACCTTATCCGCCAAGCAAAGGCCAACTTCCACAAGGAGCAGCTTGATAAAACTTGGGGCAATGGGAAGAGTTTTTGGGAGAACATCAAAAACCTTCTTGGGAAGGATGAGAAGAAGATCCCCCACTTGCTCAACATTAACAACGTCATGATTACTGACCCTCGGCACATCGCGGATTCTCTCAACACAGCATTTACTGACCTGACTGGAGTGCTACCCCCCCAACTACCTGCACCCTGCTGGGGAACAAACCAACTGCACACCTCAAGGGGGCTCAATTTCTGTCTTCTACTTCAAAAAAGTGTCAGTGAAGGAGGCTTACAAATACATAAAAAAAATACTAGGCAAGACCAGGATGGGGAGTGATGGAATCGATATGAAACTCCTATCCCTAACACTGGATGTCATCATCGTGCCAGTTACAAAACTATTTAACAAATCGCTGGCTCTTGCACAGTTCCCTGGGATCTGGAAACAGGCTCTTGTGATGCCAGTGCACAAGAACGGTGATATGACATGCACTGCCAATTATAGGCCAATATCCATAGTCTCTCCCTTATCTAAAGGCCTGGAAAAGATTGTGGCCGCTCAACTCACAGATTACCTCAACAAATACAACCTGTTATGTCCCAACCAACATGGCTTCAGGCAGAATCATAGTACCTCCACAGCTTTGCTGGACTACACTGACTACTCGCACAAGGCACTAGACGAAGGAAAGCTGGTGGGGTCAGTCTTCATAGACCTCACCAAAGCCTTCGACACTGTCAATCACTATCTACTCCTGACTCAGCTACAGAACCTGGGGGTTGCAACCAATGCTGTCTGCTGGTTCAAGGACTACCTAACACACAGAAGCCAACATGTAAAAATTGGGCACACAGTATCTAGCTCCAACGAGGTATCTTTAGGGGTCCCACAGGGGTCAATACTGGGGCCTTTACTATTCAGCCTCTTCCTAAATAATCTTCCTGAAGCCTGTGACACTAAACTGATACTTTACACAGATGATGCTGTGCTTCTCACCAGCAGTTCATCAATAGTCGCCCTCCACTCTGAGCTGCAGGCATCATTCTACAAGCTGGAAGACTGGTTCTGTAGCCATAAACTTCTATTAAACTACAAAAAAAAACAAGGTGATGCTCACAGCCAGCCCACAGCACAAAAAGAAGCTCCCTCCCCTCACCATCTCCAATAAAGTTTGTGAGCCGCTGGAACAAGTTCAGACCTTCAAGTACCTGGGGGTCACCGTTGATGACTGTCTCACCTTCACCCAACACATCGACACAGTGGTAAAGGCAGTGAACACCAAGCTGGGTGTACAATATAGGCATAAAAAGTATCTCACTCCAGAGGTCCTCCGTCTCTCAGTCTCCATTTCCATCCTTTCTACCATCGACTATGGATTGGTGGTCTACAGCGCAGCAACAGACACTGCACTAAAAAGGATTCACATTGTCCTCAACAAGGCATGTAGGCTCACAATGGCTGCAGATCGAAATACCCACACCTGCTCCTTATACGAGGAGACCAATTGGCTGCCACTAAAGAACAGGGTTATATTCCAAACATGTCTCCTTGGGAAAAAGGCACTAATGGGTAAAACTGCCCCATGCATTTCTAGCATCCTAACACCAAGTGCTACCAGCTATACCACCTGAGGCAGGATGCCCCCTTATCCTGGCCCTATCAACACCTTTCTGTCGAACTGTGTAGGAACAGTGCGCTTTCAGCTATAGGGCCCCCCAATGGCTCAATGAAATCCCAGTGCACATTCTAAACTCCCAATGCATCTCACAATTCAAAAATGGCCTAAGGCAACACCTTCTTACTAGGACAGTTTGTGACTGCCGCTAGGACTCTAACACCCATAATGCCTACTCATCCACATTCTCCTTCCCCTTCCTTTAACCCTCACTCTTCCCTCTTGCCCTATCCCTCTGCCTTCCTCTCCCCCCTGTGCCTTTTCTACCACTGGATCAACCTTAGAACCAACCTACTACCACTATCTCCCAACCTCCTAGACAAAGCCACTTCTTGTGGCCGCCCACTCTCCCCCCCATCTACCCTCCCCCTCACCTTGACTCCTTCTTGGACTCTCACACTAGGTGTCACACCTCTTTATCTCCTTCGCTACATATAAACACTGTCCTTTACCCTAGTTGAATGCTCTTGATGCTGTGCTATCACCATTGGTACTATGAATGACATTGTAACCTTATTGTATACTAGCTACCTACTATTCGAGTATTGTATGTAAACTGTTTGTTATTGCTGTCATTGTCACTGTTTGATGTGGAACCTTTGTAAAAGAGCTCTGAGCTCAAAGGTATGATCCGAATCCCTAAATAAATAAAAAATAAATAAATAAATACATAGTGTTAAAAAGACCACTATGCATAGTGTTAAGAAGACCAGTTAAGCATAGTAATGAAAGAGAAGTGCATCCTGTATATGAACAGCTAGCCAAGTAGGAGATAGAAAGCAGTGAGCCAGCTTGAACAGGAGAAAATAAGGACTAGCGACAGGTACAGTTTACCGCTAGAAAGTTTTGTAGGGCTATCGAAGTGGAATGTGAGGAGGAGTGATGAATCTTTGGTGGGAGGTTATTCCATAACTTTCCATAACTTAGGGAGGTGATATGAGAAGGCCATCTGTCCAATCATGGTGGACCAACGTGGAACTGCTAGCAGTTGAGAGTCATATGATCTAAGGGAATAGGCAGGTGGGGAGAGAATAGTAAGGGAGGAGGTGAGATATGGGGGGAGTGAGCCAAACCAAAATTCTGATGCGAATTAGGTACAGTGTAGGAGGTGATAATTTTCTAGGGAGGAGAAAGCCAGGGAGTGGTAGAGAGAATAGTGGTGAGTGAAAGGAGAGGCATCAAGAGTAAAACAACAGAAGGAGTTAAAGAGAGAATCCAATCTAATTAAGGAGGACTTAGAAGCAGCACTGTAGACTACATCACAGTAGTCAAAGATAGGTAGTATCATCTTCTGGACCACTCCATGTCTAGCCAGTAATGGGAGGCAGCTATGGTTCCTGTATAATGCACCAAATTTGGGGTGCAGCTTCTTTAGGATGGCATCAACATACCCAGAGAAGCTGAGGTGTTGGTCTAGCCAGACCCCCAGATATCTAAAGGAGGAGGTGTCCTCAAGAATTGTCCCATCAAGGGTGTGGAAAGAGGGCAGGGAGGGGAGCCGAGAGAGTCTCTGCTTAGTGCCAAAAGTCATTGAGACTGTCTTCTAGGCATTGAGTGAGAGCTGGTGGGAGCTGAACCAGAGCTGGGATTGATTGAAGTCATGCTGAAGTCTGGTTTCCACATCAGCAGGGAGTTGGCCTAAGGTGAAGAGAACCATATCATCGGCATACATGTGGAAGGAGGAGGTTGAGCAGGCTGAGGGAAGGTCATTTAAGAAGATGGAGAAGAGGATAAGGCCCAGTACGGAACCCTGGGGTACATCAGTGTTGATAGGGAAAGGAGGAGGAGATATGGCATCTGCTATTCTCACTGACTGGGTCCTACCTACTAGGTAATCTTTGAACCAACCAGTGGCAGAGACAGGCCAGCCGAGGAGAGGGAGTCTAGAAGAAGGGTGTGGGAGACAGTGTCGAAAGCCTTTGCTAGGTCGACAAAGATGGCAGATGTGATTTGAATATTTGAATTTGTGATACCTTGTTAGGCACCTTCCAGCAGTATGTGCTAGAAGTTATCGTCTGACACAGAACATTCCCTTTTAAGAACAATATTGAATTTCTTGTCTTAAGTTGGCTACCTAGGTAGGAGTGAGTGAGCATAAATGTTGAGTAGGTCAAATTCCATTTGACAAAATCATACAATCCATTTTTTTTTCTTTTTTTCCTGAAGATTCGGAGTGAATCAGCATATTTTGTACCAGAAATTGGCTCCAAATGGGCAACTTTCACAGAAAGCTGACACCAAGTGGGGTTGTTTGCATGATGAAGTTGTGAAAAAAATGTTTTAATGAAAACTGACTCTCTACAGCAGGTTTAAAAATGTCAAATTCCATTTCTTCTCAGTTGAAAACAGAAAATCATTGGCCCTGGTTGACTGGAAAGGCAGAAAAAGGGTCAGGGAGTTGTGTTCATGTAGACAGATTACTGCAAATGGGTACAAACTGTCATCTTGTTTTGAACAAAACACTTATGCGTGTGAGGGTGACTCAGCCGTAAATTTTACTTGCAGTATGTGTATTCCTGTCTGAGTGTACTGTGTGTTGGGGGGGGGGGGGGACTTGCACTGGTGACAGGCTGTAACAGAGAAATAAATGACAATTCAGTTCCATTCAATTCCCTTTATTGGCATAACAAAATATACAGCTATTGCTATAGTTTCAAACTATTCAAAAGACATTAACATATGGACTTATATTCCCTTCCCAAAAGTAAGCTCTAAACAAAACAATTTTAATGTTCCACTTCTGTTTACATAAACCAATGAATATGAGCTGTTATTGGGACCTAAATGTATATAATAAAGCAGGTGTTTTTATAGTCAATCAGATCTGGATTATTTATTTCTAAGCATTCCAAGCACTATAAACTAAATAGATATATATCCTATCACTGTCAGAAATAGGTTCAGTGCTTTTCAAGGGTGAAATCGACTGCCTTTGCCCCTGGTTCTGCCATGAGGATCAAAAAGTCCTGAGCTGAAGAACTGCCATATTGAAACTCTTCATTGTTTGCACCACAACCTGCAATTTATCTGGTTTGTTCTGACATCTGTCCACTAACCAATTTAGCCAGTGGTGCCTATGTAATTGACGTCATTGGTGAAATCACCTGTGGGTATCTTGTTCTCTGGCAGGTGCTTGGCTGTCCTCCTGGTCCCCATTTTATGTTGCGTGCCATGTTTTAGATGTGGTTGTTTTGTTTATTTCTACAGACAGCATTGTGTTGTAGAGCATCTATTAGCACTTTGGAGAGTGTATGAGGGATGGGAGTGATTGAGGGATGTGGCATGTGGTCAGGAGAAGGCACAACCGGCTAATCTCTTTGCTCTCCCCTTTCCGCACTTGCTCTTCATTGCATACCCTGTCTCACAAAAAAATGCACTGGGTGGTCCTCTGTGGCATGGTGCAACATGGAGATGACTAGCGCCATCACACATTTAACACTTTCCTTTGCAAAGGATGGGTAAGCCAGGGGTGACCAAGGGCAGCTATCATAGAATGAGTTCTCCCAGAATGAGTCCTCCCAGAATGTTGGTTCATTAGTGTGGTGGATATGTGGGGGCATGCTCAATCATGGGTGATGTGGGTTGTGGCACAAACTGGATGCTGAAGGGATATAGAACATGGGAGTTTTTTCATTATGACCTTCCTGTTCAGGTGATTGCATGGGCGTGTGAATGATGCTTGTGCCCTTTTGTAGGCAAATTTTCATTACCTTCCAGGCTTCATGGAAGGTTGGAATGTAAGTGGAACAAGAACATGGTTCAAAATTGGTGTCTGACTGCCAGATGCAGGTGGGAATGGCTCTTAAGAAGCCAAGTTGGCACCTTACTATTTTCAGCACCTATGAGTGTAATTATATCACACTTTGCTGTGGAAAACATTTCACAAATGGGAAGTCCTATGTGGTGTGACCTGCTGCAAGTGTCGTCTTCTGTCACTTTCTGCAAATGAGTTTACAGCTTTTACCTCGGGCAGATCCAAGTGGCAAGCAAAGAGGTCTTTCAGTGATTCGTGCTGTCTTGACTGTCCACTAGTGTGTAGCCTCTTGTTAATTTTCTGTCTGTGCTGTATTGTGTGGGAAGATCAATAATTGTAGCACTGCAGAGGTGGGGAGACCAGTCAGTGACTAGTGTCTGTGCATAATCAGTGTTGGTTTCTGCAGTCCAGTCTAGAAATACATGCTGTACATGTTGTATAATCAGTAGCTATAAATTGCACTGCTATTTGTTGTGTTGTGAGATTGGTTATTTGCATGCCCTTTAATATGTCACAGTGTTTGTTTTCTATGGGGTATGTGTCTCTTTATGTAAGTTTGTGAGCTTCTAATCCACATGTTACTTGCAATGTATTATGTGTAAATGTGGAGTTACTAAAGATTCTTTGCGCTTGTAATTAATCCTGTTGTTTTCAAAGGCCCCGGTTACTGTATAGCTGTTTAATGGCTTCTGGAAGTTTATCCAGTATGCAATTTCTGTGTATGGCTGTCTTTTGACATTGAGTTTTAATGAAGAATCTGTAACAAATGTGCATTTTAGAGTAAGAGTCCGGTGTTGACAACAAATTTCATGACATGAAACATCAGAGAGATCAACCTTCAATTGCCATCTTCTTCAAGAACCCTCACATAGATCCTGTGCTTTCATCCACAAAGATGGTCCTGAATGAAGAAAGGAAGAACACACATCCTGCAAGTTATGAGGAGAAGACACATCAGGGCTTCAACAGTAACAACATAGGAGAACAGCAACAAACTACAATTCTTGTCACCATTAACAACACAATGCCTGGACTGGAGATGGAAACAGTGCACCTGGATCAGACTCCCCAACCCCGATCTATTGAAAACATGGTGCCTAGAATGGAGATGACAACAGTGGATATTGACTAGCTTTAATAACCCTCATCTGAGGAAATACCAAAGCAGGATTGTGGAAACAAAAAACTCTGATTCCAGGAATCATGGTACAAGGAGTTTTCATGGTTACACCACAGCCCCAAGTTGAAAGCTGTGCTCTATTTTACCTGCACTAAGTGTGAAAAAATGGGGATGTTTGACCTGCTAGAGGCGCGAACTAGTATTCACAACAACAGGCTTCACCAACTGGAGGAAGGCATGGGCTAAGTTTATAGCTCACCAGAGTTTAGAAACACATCAGCATGCCTTGAGGAAGATGGCTCATGTATTCTGTGGACAAAGCATTGATTCCGCTCTACTGTGACAGAAAGAGATGTCACAAGATGCATCCCACAAGTGCTTGTTAAGGTTAATGACTTCTTTACATTACTTGGTCAGACGGGGCTTGGCAATCAGAGATCATCAACTTGATGAGGGAAACTTTGTTGAGTGAGGGAAACTTTGTTGATCTTCTAAAACTGCCCAGTGATGAAAATGAGACCCTAGGAATCTGGCTCAAATGAAAGCAGGACTACACAATCCCAGCAATTCAAAATGAACGACTTGGTCTCATGAGTCATGAAATCATCCGTTCTGTGGCAAAGGACATCAATAAGTCTACTACTCAATCATTGTTGATGGAATACAGGCCTACCAAGGAAAAGAGCAAGAAAGCATTTGCCTTCGATATGTTGATGGGAACATGCAGCTCCAGAAGTTCATTTGGTTTTATGAGCCACATGCTACAACAGGAGCCTCAACAGCAAAAGTCATAACTGATAACCTCACCAGACTTCCTCTGACCATTGAACTCCTCCAAGGTATGGCATTTGATGGTGCTGCAAACATGTCTGTGTGCTATCAAGGAAAGTCAACCGCTTGCCACATTCATGCACTGTGGCACAATGGAAGACTATTTCAGGATTTAATTCTTTAAGATGGTAGACATGTCAGTTGCCCAGCTGAAAGACAGGTTCCATCAACCAGGGCCGAATGAATATTCAACTTTAGAACAGTTGCTTCTTGCTGCTGTAAAGGGTGAAGGGGCTGATCATGAGTTGGAGAAAAAAGATTAATTGCATTCAAAAATATCCAGAGTTGCATGCCCGAATGCTGAAAGTGCAGCTTGAAATGTTTCTGCACAGTAGCATATATAACTATTTAACTGAGGCTGTGGGCCTATTTAAAGCACTGTCCCCAGATGCTTGTGGGCTTTTTAGTGAGTTAGAAAAGTTGCTGCACCTCTTGTTGGTAATACTGGTAAGCAGTTGTGAAGCAAAGTGCAGTTTCAGTGCACTTAGGTGCCTAAAAAACATGGCTACAGTCAACAATGAGTCAGTCTCACCTGAACACAGTTCCTGCATGCCATGTTCACCAAAATAGACTTGAAGGACTATATATGGACACCATTGTCCATAATTTTGTCATGCTCATGAAAGGTGCCATGCAGTGTTTGGACTTTAACAGTGAAAACTTTGCTATGGGCTGATGCACCAATATATTTGTAATAAAGACTGAATTCTGTATAAACATTGTCTTCTATGTTTCCCCTGTATGCATTAGCTTTTAAAGTGATGCTGATAGAAATAATGGGCCTTGATATTCAAAAGAGTTGAGCCAAGTGCAATAGGGTTGCGCTCGCGCAAGTCCGAAATTGCGCCATTCTGCGATATTCAGCAGGAGGCAGTTGCTCCACCAAAAACATGCTGAGCAACAGCGCAATGACAATGAAGGCATGCGCAACCGAAGGGGGAGGAACCATGCATAAAGGGCTCAGTGTGATGTTCAAAGACTTGCGCAATGCGCAACAGTGGAGCAAGCGGAAGTTGCGCCATAGCGGAAATGAGCCAAAATAAAAAGGAGCAAGGAAGAGGCGCAAGAACACTACAGGGAAGCCACATGAGGCAGAGGGAGAGGCAGGGACAGGGAAAATGTCAGAAAGAGGGCAGGCCAGGGAACACTAAAAGCAGAAGAGAGGCACAGGGAAGGTGTGTGGAGCCACACATTCCAGAGGCCAGCACAGACAGGTGTACCCGGTGCAGGGGAGGTAGCAGTCAGGACAGCGGGGGGAGCAAAGCAACAGCTGCTGGGGGGGGGGAACGCAAGCCAGGGACATGGCCAGTGCCACCTTCCACATGGAGGTCGTAATGAGGGGGGTGAGAAGGCGGGTGGAAGGGGGAAGTGGCCATGGAAGGGCCCGTCAGTGGTATGCCCCCAACAGGCAGTACCGAGCCCGTACCAGCTTTGAGCTGTATACAGATACTGAGATTGTGAGCCGGTACCACCTGAACAGGGCAATACTGAGGCGGCTCTGTGAGCTGTGCAGTGATGTGATGCAGGCACCCACACAACAGAGTCATGCCCTGTCAGTGGAGACAAAGGTAACAGCCTGCATGTGCTTGCTCACCACAGGTACCTTCCAGAGACCAGCTGGGGACACCACAGGCATAACCCAGTCGACCACATCATGCAACCTCACCCAATTCCTCAGCGCACTGCTGCCACATGCTGAGGAGTACATCCATTTCCCCAGCACTGCGGTGGAGCGCACAGCAAACATTCGGGAGTTCTACAGGGTAGCACGTATGCCTGGCATGCTAGGGTCAATAGACTGCACCCATGTGGCCATACGCACACCACCTGGTGAGAAAGGGGCCGCATACATGAACTGCAAGAACTGTTCCAGCATCAACTGCCAGGTGGTGTGCAATGCCAGTGGGCGCAACATCAATGTCTGTGCCACGCATCCTGGGGAAGCACACGATTCATACATCTGGCACCAGTCAGCACTGTGCCACTGATTTGAGAGTGGGGACATCCCCACAGGACACCTAGTGGGTGAGTATGCAAACAATGGACATACCGCGGGCCTGGGGAGGGCATGGCCAGAGGTGCCATGGGTGTGGCCTGCAGGGCTTGGGGCAGGCCGAAGCTGAACACGAAACTAACCTAAACCCTCTGCACGCAGGTGACAGTGGATACCCACTCTGTCCCTGGCTGCTCACACCCTACCGGGGGCCCACGACCCCATCGCAACAACGCTACAATGAGGCACATGCCACCACAGGCAATGTCATTGAGTGGGTGTTTGGGATGCTGAAGGCATGTTTCCATTGCCTGGACACCTCTGGCGGTGCCCTACAGTACAGCCCCTCAAAGGCCTGTGGGATATTCCTGGCCTGTTGCATCCTGCACAACATGGCCAAAGAATGTGGGATAGCCATACAGGTTGAAGAGGGGGACAGCGATGGGGATGATGGGGACGCCGGTGACGATGGTGATGGGCAGCCCCCCTTGGCCGACGAGACCCCCGACTGATCCGGCTGGCACAGCTGCACTGGGACACCATCACAGAGGAGCACTTCAGCCAACCCAGGTAAGTCATGGTGCTATGCGCAACCACAAGTGGCTAAGGCACAACCCACAAACACGCATGGAAACACACCAGGGGTGCATGCTGGCAAGGGATGTGGAAGGCACAGAAGCACACACACACACAACCAGGGATGGGTGAACATCAACACGCCACATGGACAGACACACACACACACGCACACACACAATGCACCAAACATGCACAGAAGGCAGGAGGAACACTGACCCAGAACGCCAACCCTAGCAACACACATGTCCACAGGCCACCACATCCACTGTCTGTCCATGTGCATGTGTCAGATGCTGGGCACCATCGCACTTTGGTGTACAGTGCAATGCAGGCATCATCATGCACACGTACCTGCGGACAGCTGCCGGGAGGGTGTGCAGGTGGACCATGTGTCCACGTGCAGGGCTGGGCACCCATCAGTGCACTGCCCACCAAAACACACAATGCACACAGGGCAGCACCAGACAGTGCCCACACTGAGAGACAGGTCAGTCTCGCGGCACAGTGCCACGGCAGCCTTGGATGCATGGGCGGCCCCGCTGAGACCCGCCAGCACTGGCAGGCTGACCACAGGCCTCATGGGGTGGCACCGATGGTCCCCCAGGGATTCCACTGCACGAACGCGACCGTGCCCACACAGGGGTCTGCAGCACACCGAACATGCCTGCACCAGGAGTGCTGGGGATGCCCACAGCTGAACCCGGCGTCAACAGGGTGGGTGTCGCACAATGCCAGGAATGGGGAGTGGATAGTGCTCTGCATGGCGTGAGCGACGCACGGGCACCTGACTGTGTGCCCATTGTGGCCATGACAGCAATGAACGCCATGCATGCCTGTCAATGGCAGCGGTCACATCCTCCCACAAACGGTCCAACCGTGACAAGATCCTATCGGTGTTCCTGCTGCGACGCTCCTCTGCCCACTCCAGAGCCACACACAGTGCCTCCATGGACATTGCAAGCCGCATCTGCTGCTGGACCGATGCCTGTAGTAGGCGGTTGTGCTCATCCAAGAGGTCGTCTGCCTCCTCGGCATCCTGTCCCTCAGGGTGTGCATGGGCCTGATGTGCAGCACCCCTTGAGGGTGGGTGCTGCACACCAGGACCAGGTATGGGCAAGTCCACAGGCAGTGCACAGACGCCGCCGCTGAACCCTGAACCCCCAGTCCCGGTGGGTGACTGCTGCTGCCACCCCTCCGACTGCTGCACCCAAGGGCTCAGTAGTGCCACTGCAGTGGCCGCAACAGTCCCACTGTCCTGACCAGACACCGGTGCTGCCCCACTGGTGCTGACAGGCACAGCCTGGGACTGTGCTGACATGCTGGCCCACACGCCGGCACCAGCCACAGCCATGGGCGCGAGCTGACCTGCTGTGTGTCCATTCTGTGGCACACACGAGTCACTGCCCATGACGGTCGTGTCTTCATCACTGGTGCAGGTCTCTGCCCCAGCCACAGCCACAGCGTGCTGGCATCCTTGGATGCCAGAACGTTGAGACACAGGAAGGGCTTCCCCCACACCTGTCTCAACGACATCAGTGTGGACAGCCAGGCGGCCCCACTGTCATGCCGATCCACAGAAACCTGTAGAGGTGGATGGTCCAAACCTCGAATCTGGCTGACTGTCCTCAGTGGACAGGCCCACCAACGTTGACCCATACAGATGCTCAGGATCTGTAAGGGAAAGCAAAGTCACATTACTGCATGTTACCTACCCACCCCCCCAAGGCAGACCATGGCTTACCATGCAGAGATGGGCCACCACCCATCTGGAAGCCACCACCCGGAACTCCCTCTATGGCACTGCGGTGCATGCTTGCAGCAAGCCTGTCCTCTGCTGGTGTGAGCTGCACCACCTCCGGCTGTCCCTCGCCTGTTGCAGCACATGCCGCCCTGATGGCAGCCACCTTCTCTTTCACCCTCCTCCTGTCAGTACCCATCTTCTTCTTACACTCCTGCACGGAGCGCTGGTGGCTGCCATGCAGGTTCATGGCACGTGCCACCTCCTCCCATGCAGCAGCACGGGCCGGAGGGGTGCCCCGCCGTCCACTGATCAGTGGCTCCTGATCCAGGTAGGTCTCAAAAAGTGCCTCGGTCTCGGCCGTCGTGAAATTGGGCCTCCTCCTCCACCCACCACTGTTGTCCTCCTCACCCAGAACTTGCTCGGTCATTATTCAGCCTGTAAGGATGGCAGTGGTTACCTGTGATTGTGCAGTCCAAAGCATGTCCCTGAATCCACAGTCCACACTCCCACACAGCATGTAACTCACCAATAAACTGCAGTAACTGACTATGGCCACTGCAGCACTTAGTCGCACTTTTATAGCACAATGCATGCAAATTACTTGAGGAGCAACTTTAATTAGATGCATATCGCGGTGCTGCACCATTGCATGGCTGATCGGATGATTTGCATATGACAGCTGAATATCGCGCTTTTGCGCTTTGCGCAATTGTGTTGAACGTGCTGAGCCAATGGCGCCGCTCCGTGGCATACGTAGTACACCTCACTGCGCATGCCCAGGCTGTTGACACTGGCGTCTGCCGTGCTGCTGACGTGCTGTGCACGATGGTCAATGCAGGGCACAGCCACCATTGTGCTAGTGGCGCTATAGCGAAGGTCACTACATGGCGCTGTGACAATGGGCCTTCATAGGCGCAATGGCACAACTGCTCGATAGTCCGCTGTGGTGCTGGCACACAGGCAACCAATCGCGCTAAATGCATAGTCGTCCAATGGCACTGTGCGTGGCCTTGCGTCAGAGACCCTTGACCCTGTGCCCGACCTTTGCCCCCTTGGCGCCATGCATCAGGCATGGGTGCACCTCTATCGCACTGTTCGGTAACAGCGTGATAGGGAATGGCAGTGCTGTACAGCGCAGCATTTGCACATGGGGTACCATGCTGCAGAGCGCCATATTGCCTACTATAGCCGTTGTGATGGCACACAGAAGAGACCCACAGTGGACTGCCATAGAGTTAGCCAACCTTGTGGCTGTTGTTGAGCCACACCATGGGCCTCTGTTTGGGGAGGTGCCACTGGACAGGGCCAGGACCCAGGTGTGGCAGGAGGTGGCCACTGCCCTGGAGGAGGCCACCGGATGGAGGAGAACCATGGAGCAGTGCAGGCACTGCTATGTGGACCTCAGGAGGAGGGAGCCGGACCTACTAGCCCGTCTACAGTCACATGCCAGGAGGGGCATGGTACACGTCCAGGTAGGGGATCCATCAATGCACTTGTATTGTCCATATGGGTAACAGTGTTGTATGTGTCCAGCACATAGAAGAGGGATAGCCTAGGGTTGGCTGTGGCAGTGTTTACAGAGTGTGGGGTGGGTGGGTCTGGCTGGGTGGGTGGGCACACACATTGGGGCAGGGGGACTTTGCTTCGTGATTGTACTGATGTTCTTCTCTCCTTGTTTCCCCCACAGGCATGGACGTTTGTCTCTGGCTGAGGGAGGAGCGGCAGAGGGAGGAGGACAGAGCATCCAGGAGGGATGAGGGCCATTACCACCGACCTGACCGGCCCAATGAGGGGGAGTGCCATAACTCCATGATTACTATTGCATGCTGTGTAACAGGGTGGGCAGCGGGGCATGGCCACCATCCATGGACACCACTGCCATGCATGTAACTTGTTATGGTCAGCACTGTCCAGTGGCACTGCATGTCTGGGAGTGCATTAGTGGTGGTCCATGCATGCACCGGGCACATGGCTGTGGCACTGCCTTCACACCGCATAGCCACGTTACTGTACAGCCATGGTGGTGCTGTGCAGGACATGGGCGGTGGGTGTGTGCAGTGGTCCACATGGCTGTGGCTGCCTGGGTGGGCAGGTCTTGTGAACACGGTCACTGTGGGTGGTCGCACACCATCACAGGGGTGTGGCACATGGCTGTATGCCGTGCACAATGGGTGGGCTGCAGGGGGATGGACAGTCACACCTATTGACTCTGCTCTCTCATCCTAGGTGACCGGAGACTCCTGCAAATTCAGCAGGGAATTACTGAGCTGCTCCAGGTAGCGAAGGAGACTTTGCAGCTCCTTCAGCGGATACACCGCCATGGGGTCAGGAGGAGATGGAGGAGCACACATCAGCGCCAGGAGGAGGAGGAGGACCGGGGTGGCCGTTGATGTCCCCATGCCTCGACTACCACCTTCCCCCCTTTGACCCACCCTCACATCCCTTCTTCCCTCTCCCATATGTTCACCCCTGCCCCTTACCCACCCCCATCTTGTTTGTGTCCCTCCCCCCACGTTTGTACATAGTTGTATAAATAGTTATTTTTGATATTTTTGAATACAAATATTTTGATATGAACACTGTGGTGGTCTCTGATTTGCAGCAGGCTATAGGTGCTCAGCTGCAGTGGTGTGCATGGCGTCAGGGGTGGTGCAGTCATGGGTATGTGTGTATGTCCGTGGGGGAAGTGACTATGGTGTGGGAGTAGCTATCAGTCGGTGTCTGTGGTGTGTGTGTTGTTCCCTGTGCAATGGATGACTGTGTGCAGTGGTCCATGGTGCATGCTCTGTGTCCATGGTCCCCTGTCAACCCGTCCATGGCCAGTGCAGCTGACACCCTTGCATGTCTGTGACCTGCAAGGTCTGCTGCCATGTCAGTGGTGGCTGTCCATGCAGGGCAGCCACTGTACCCATCACAATGCTGAGTTGCCTCCTGTCACTGGTGTGGTGCATGTTTGCCTCAGGTGACACTGTGGCCTCCGCGGTTGTTGTCCCACCTCCATGCTGTGGCTTGTGTGTGTTGCAGGGGATGTGCACCACTGTCTGTGACTTGTGCTCCAGGCATATGATGGTGGCGTGTGGTCAAAGTGCCTCTGTGGGGTGGCTGGCACTCTGTGCCATGGAGGACTGCAGGCTGTGTGTGCCACGGTTTCCATGGGCCCACACTGGGGCTTGGCTGCCCTCGCTACTGCATCCCTGTGTTATTGTCCCCTTGGGTATGGGTGGGTGTTTGTCCCTGCACTGTGTTGCATCTGTGTGGTGCATGCTTCCACGCACCACTGTGGGTGTCTGTGCTGGCTGTTGTGGCCAGTGGTGGGTCGGGGTGTGTCACTGGACTACTGTGCAGGGTGCTGTATCACTGGTGGTGGTGTCAGGGGCACGCCCCTGTCCCGTGTGGGGTACCTCTTGTGCCCGGCGCTTGGTCAGTCTCTCAGCAGCTGTGCCTCGGGGGATTGTGCATGGTGGCATGTGTCTGCCGTTGTTGCATTGCTCGTGTGCTGCCACCCACTTCCTGGGTGCTCATGGTGGGGCTGGCTTGTATGGTTCTCTGGTGCACAAGATTGCAGTGTCACAGTGGGGGTGGTGGTATGCATGGGGTTTCCTGCAGTGGTGGTCACTGCTCATGGGCGGGGGTGTCTGGGGGTCACGGTGCAGGGTGTGCTGTGCACGGGGGGGGGATGGTGTGGCACAGGGTGGTCCGCCCTCCTTGTGTGGCAGTCTCAGCTTGCCGGTGGGTGTGATGGGGCACCATGGCCCGGCTGTGGGTTGTTTGCTTGTATCTATGGGCCGTTTTTTTTTCCAGCCCTCCCCCAGTTGTGCTGTGCTTGGGGTGTGGGGGGATGATGTCAGTTCTGCTGTGTGTTCCTGTGCCCATCATGTGGCATGGCCCCTACCTCCCTGGTTGTACAGTTACATTGCTCTGCAGCTGGGGGGCTCCCTGCTTGCGCTATGGCCCCTCTGGACTGCTCAGCTGGACATCCCTTGTTGTGCCATAGCGCATCATATCTGCTCAGCTTCCCCTCCCCAGTTGCGCTATGGCGCAAGTTGTGTGATATTCAGACATTGGCTGCAGGCGCAATTTGGCTTGCTCCTTTTTTGAATATCGCGTGTGTTGCACATGGGCGCAATAGACTTGTGCTTGCTCCTGCTATTGCGCACTTTTTGGGTGCAGTTTGAATATCCAGGCCATGGTGTTTTCCATAGATAATTCATTTTTTGGTGGGTAGCACTGCACTTGTGATCCGATGCTGGCTGAGAATGAGGTTGCCTCCCCCAACTTTTACACCAAAATTATTCCTTTGTTTGGGGAGAATGGGGTAGGTTTAAATGTATTTAGAGAGTGCAGAGGTAGGGGTAAAAAATTAGATGGTTGCAGGTACAGGGTTGCAAATTTTGGGCGGGGAGCAGGGTAGAAGGTAGAGAGTTTATGATGTGTAGGTACACATTTGCAGAAGGTTGCAGAGGAGTTGGGAGAGTAGCACAGGGGATGTACACATTTTGGAAATCTGGGCATTATGTTTGATGATGGTCCGACATGTAAATCTCAGGTGTCGTCCGTTCTCAAGATCCCATTTTACCATTTGAGGAACATAGCCTGGATTAAACACTTTGTCCTGCCTGAGGACCTTCTGACATTGGTCCATGCCTTTCTGAGCTCCCGCCTTGGCTACTGCAATGCCCTCTACCTAGGGCTACCATGGGCTGATATCCGCCGCTTGCAACTGGTGCAGAATGTGGCTGCCAGGCTGTTGACTGGTTTACCTAGATCATGCCATGTCACACCTGTGCTCCGTGGCCTGCGCTGGCTGCCCATTCAGTGGTGGATCACCTTCAAGGTCGGTTTACTGACCTACAAGGCCCTACATAGACAGGGACCACATTGTCTGCAAGACCTCCTTTGCCCCTACTGCCCCATCTGTCCACTCCACTCCTCTGAAGAGGGATTGCTAGAGGTTCCCAAGGTTCGTTTGAAGACATCGGGTGCCCGGTCATTTGCATTTGTGGCCCCAACCCTGTGGAACTCTTTATCTCATCAGGTAAAAGGGTGCCTGACCGCAAAGAGTTTTAAATCTGCACTCATGGCCCATCTATTTAAACTAGCTTTTCCTGAGTCCTGATAAGCCCTGGTGGATGCTGATTATGTATTTTAATATGCTATTTATATATTATAATTTTAAGTTTTTTATTAGATATGTACAAGCGCTTTGGTCATTTGTGAATTGCGCTTTTTAAAAATAAAATATTGATTGATTGATTGATCATGGGGTAGGTGTAAAAAAGTTTGGAGAGGTGATGTATGGGTATAAATTTGGGAGGTGGGCAGATGGGTACAAATTATGGTGGAGTGAGGATGGGGTACAAATGTAGTGAATGCAGAGTACAATGTTTGGAAGAGGTATGAAAGGTTAGTGTGCAAGAGAAAAGTGCAGAGTAAGAGTACACACTTTGAAAGGGTTTCAGTGGTGACTGGTGAAGGCATGTATTTAGGGAAGCATACTGATTTTTGAGGGTTGCAGAATTACAAATTTTAGGAGGGATGCTATTTATTTATTTATTTAATTCAAAACTTTTACCAGGAAAGACATACTGAGCTGAATAGCAGCTCATTTCCAGATGCCTCTGGGGGGGCGGGGCGAGGCGGTAAGAGGAGGGTCATGAGTAACAATAGGAACATAATTTACATACAGTAGCAGGAAGGAACAGAACTAAGCATCAAAAAAACAAGCTACAATAGATAGGCAATTAGACAAATAAGTACAATTTGCTAAGCATTACAATCAAGCTACAGTAAATAAATAAGTTAATCATTATGTACAATGGTATGGGATATAGCAGAAATGCATCAAGGTGGGTAGTTACAGGGTGATACTGAAAGTGCAGAGCGCAATAAATGTAGGCAGTGGTAGCAAAGCTATCCAGAGGTAAACAAGGAAAGTGCAATTGAAGAGGGTGGAAATGGGGGGTTGCAGCAGGAGTTAGGACAGGAAGGTTAGAGGGGGAGACAAGGTGGGGGTGGAGGGGAGGGAGTGGAAGGAAGGGAAGAGAGTAACAGAGGTGGGGATCAGGTGCAGTTGCAGAAGTGAGAAGTGAATTTGAGAAGAAGTGAGGAGAGTGAGCATAGGGAGGAGGCAGAGCAGATAGAAAGTGGAAGAGAATTCCAAAGTTTGGGGAAGCTGTAGGAGAAGGCAACATGGCCAGCTGAGGATGTCCGAGAAGGGAGTGCCAGGGCTGTTGTGATACCTATACAGTAAACTTCAGGAGGTGTGTGGGAGAAAGGTTACAAATCATAACATTGGTGCAAGGTAGAGTTAGAAACTTGGAAGAGGAGTATGGGCATGTTTTGGAATAGTTGCAAGGGAGGGTAGAGCAGAGTTATAGATATTTGTAGGATTATACATTTGGGGAGAGACACAGGAGTAGTAGTACACATCTGAGTGTTTTAAAACATCAGCAAAGTGGTGAATTTGAATAGAATAACTAAAGAGAGGGTGTATGGCTGCATTCAGGGCTGAAAGAGAATAAAAAAATAGTCTGGTCGGGTTTTTTTGTTTGTTTATTTATTTATTTGTGGAAAAGGAGCTTGTTATTGTGCCCAAAGTGTTGGTGATTAGCCTAGGGAACATGTTAGATGTTTACCAATGTTGTTTTACTGGTACAATTCAATTACTAATGATCACCCCCAACACCACCACCACCACCAGTGACCCAGGTTCAAAAATGAACCCCTTGATCTTGGGGTCCAGCCAGGGGGGAGGAGGAGTGTGTGTGTGTGTGTGTGTGTCCCCTAGGATGCTCTTCTCTGGGAAGGGGGGGAAGCATCCTCCATTATGATACTGCCAAGAGAGCAATCACAGGTTGAGGTGTAGAAGGAGTAGCTTTTTGAAGGGAGGATGCTGCCTGGCTCTGGAGTGATGCTCACTATGGAGGACTCAACAGCTGCATCCTCGGGGGCTAGGAAAAATGAAATGGAAACACCAGGAGCACAGCAGCATGATGACGGTGCACTCAGACCACACCACACCAACTGGCCTCTGTCCTTTCCACTTGTAGACTAGAGGGGGGCAATTTCTTCACAAGCCCCCAGTAGAATCCATCACAGGCCAGAATGCCCTGTGGACCCCATGAGGACCGGAAGATACTAGAGGAGGAGGAGGTGGATGGGGCTGGGTGGTCAATAGGAAGAAGGGTCAGCTCCTGTGTCCAGGGTGTAAAAACAATGGCTACCAGGCTGGCCCGGTGGCACTGAGGGTTGAGGCGCTGGACACCACACCCTGCGCCACGCCCGTGACCTGAGTTCGGGAACGAGCTCGGGCGCTGGGGGTCAGCAGGGTTGGGAAAGAATCGAGCATCCCCAGGACAGCTCTCCCTTCCCAGGGGGAGGGCATTGGGGATGTCCAATGTCCCAGTGACCCCAGGTGGAGACCAGGGGTACTGCAGGATCACAGACCAAATTGTGTGGACGGGCGTGGTAGATGCTGGCATAGTTTCCGTGCGCCATGGCGTCATTGCACGCCATGCTCAGGAGAGGGTACAGTATGGGAAAAAAAACCTTCAGGGCTGGATAGGTGATGGCATCCCAGTGCCTGGCCACCACATGCCCAATACTGGGGGTCTGCCTCTGCCCCTTGATCTCCTTGTGGGCTTTGGCCCGGGGGCCCCACGTGGAGCGCTAACATCTTTGAGGAGGCAGGCGGTCACAGTGGGCGGTACAGCGGTGGGTGAGTGGACTGCCTGAGAGAGTTCCGGTCCCTGTAGGAGATAAAATAGAAATGAAAAAAACAAAAAAAACAATAGCTACTATCAGAAAACTGGAAGCAAAGACTGATTTGTGCCATTTTACAGTCTGTGGCACCCTGTGTACTGAGCTGACTGGACCATGAGGAAAATTATGTCATTCTTGTTTAAATAATATCAGCATTCACCCAAAATGATGTTAGCTTTTCTGTGAAGCTACCAAATAGAGAGGTAATACATGGATAATAATGGATGGGATGCTGTACAGTATGGGTTTTTGTTACACACAATCGGTGTGTAATACCAGATAAACCACAAGTGCAAAACACAAGTGGTTTGTGATGTGTGACACACAAAGGATGTATTAAAAAAAGTGCGGTGCTCTGTTCTGATGATGGAGTGAGTGGAACACCAAGGTCTGAATTAATGTGGATAGATGAAAGTTACCCAGACAAGGAGAGGCAGGAGTCGTCCAAGAGATTCGATGCCCACAGGGCTTTTTATTCAGCAACAGTGGGTCGGGAGACACAGTCACAAGAGGGGTAAGCAACACAACAATAGAGCAATAGAGAGAACAGAACTGCTTTTATCTCACACTGCTAAAATAACTACCAGAAAGTATTTTGAGGTGCACCTTGGCCTATTGCCACTATACTCTAAGATTTCTTAGCAGTAAGCGGTACGTAAAACTAGTACTATACAGACATCTGGTTCTATTCACGACCCACAGTATCTGGATTTACTATGACCACAGAATCATAACAAAGTCCAACTGTCTGAAGTATTCGTGTGCACAATCAATCCCCGTTGGTAGCTACAAGAGAAGCAGAACAGAACTGTAGAACACTTGGACACAATTCTCAGCACGGACCTAGTTAAGGTCACTGGGGTGGTGAGAGGTTTTGTAAACAGACCATAGCTTTCTTGACAAAACCCACTCTCTCCAAGGCTGCCAGCAAGAAAGAACCAGAGGAGCTGATTCCTGGAATGAACCCACTTATGGGTTGTCGGATTCAACACTGGATGCAAAGAATTCCTCAGCCAAAACCCACTTCTAGGGCCTCCAAGGATGAAGAGGAACCAGGAGATGTGTGGTGATGAATCCACTGCAGGACTACCATGACCTGGACGATGCTGCAGCACTCCAAGGGCCAGCAAGACTTTGAAGGATCTGAGGTGAAGACGGACCTCCGATGCAACCAGGAACCAGAAGGATCTGAAGTGAAGATGGTTGATTCTGAAGGAACATCACAAGGAACTGGAACAAAACAATAAAACAGTGGATGCATCCCGCACTGGGCTTCGACAGACTCGACTTGCAGCGAACAACCAGGGTACACAGACCAGGTTCTTCCAGGATGTGCACACTCTTCTGCAGAGGGCGACCAACTTCGGGACATCTGTATCAGGAACCAATCAAAATGACACTGGCATGGCGGTCATGATGCACTTGAACTTCAGCAAACGAAACTTCGAACTGAAGGACAGAAGAAATGGCAGGTGCAACTTGTACGAACTGCAATGAACTCGACTTCGGCGAATGACACGGACGGAGTAGATGATCTGATGGTCGGACACTTTCTGGTGAAGGATGATGATGATGAAGACATCTTCCTCCGGGTAGAGACTGATTCTGGATACGTAGAACAGTAGACCACACCATGGAACATCAATGTGGCAGAAGACTGAGTCTGTTCCTATATGCTGGCAATACTGTAGCTAATAGGCACACCTTCTCACAATACCAAGAGAACTGCGTGATGACCAGGTAATTTGCCAAGAGGAGGGGTACATTTTCAATTTTGGGGTAATTATTTACTTAGAGCAATTGTTCAGGAACACAGGGCAATTGTTTAGATGCACAGGGCAATTGTTCATATGCCTGGAGCAATTGTTCAGATACATGGGGCAATTGTTCAGATACCAGGGCAAATAACCACAGTCCTAATGTCACAATGCAGTCTTGGTGCTTTTAGCCATTACACAATCTTTCAGATGCTTGAGCAATAAACAGTTGCATCAACAGTACAGTTGTTAACAGTCACTTTGCAGCACATTGTGAGCTAAGTAGCCTTGATTAGACCCGTTTCTCACTTTAGGGCCTTCCTGGATAGGATCTGGCTACCCCTGAACACTTGGCTATGAATGCCCCAACTACTGGACTCAGATACCACTTGCTGCTAGACCAGCTGCCCTGAATACTAAAGGCCTAAATGCCTTAATGGCTATGGGGCCTGGATGCCCTACTTACTGCTAGGCTGGCTTGCCCTAACTTGCTAGGCCGGGGCTGCCCTTACTACCTCGGGGCTGGCTTGCCCTAACTTGCTAGGCCGGGGCTGCCCTTACTACCTCGGGGCTGGTTTGCCCTAACTTGCTAGGCCGGGGCTGCCCTTACTACCTCAGGGCTGGTGACCTCTTAATTATCTCGGGCCTGGTGCCCTGCTTTACTTTGGGCCTGATGCCCACTTTACATTGGGTCTGGTGCCCTCTCTGAATCTGGGCCTGGTGCTCTCTTTTTAATTATGGGCCTGGCACCCTCTCTTAACTGATGGGCCTGGTAGCCCTCTTACCTCTGGGCCTGGCACCCTGCACCCTCTTTATTCTGGGCCTGGTACCCTGCTTTAAACTGGTGGGCCTGGCATCCTTCTAATCTTTAAAAACTCCCTGAGCCTGCTGCCACTCTGTTTTGGTGGTCGCTTCCCCTAATTCCGCCTCTCATGAATATTTATAGGCCTTCTTCTATGGCCTCGCTTACTTGGCCCCTTCTGTGGGTGTCGCTACATCTCCACCCCTCCTGAATATTAATTGACAGGGTCCTTGTGCCCCACTTTCCCCATGGCACTCAGCCACTTCCTTCAACCGCCTAGTGCGCTATTGATTAAATAAAAAAAAAGTCTTTATTAAGTATTCAGGCCGACTGCACAAAACAGCATGCTGCAGCCGATTCACCACATACCACCGGGATTAAGAGAAGCAAACTGGAGGCGGGAGGTGCTCTGGCAGTGGGAGGGAGTGAACAGAAGCAGCAGGAAATGAGAGGGACAACCTGGGGGCCTCGGACGGCTGATGGCTTCTCTGCGATGCGGCACTGGCTAGCCGCCGATGGGAGACCGCAATTAAACCTTTTAAAACTAGGGCGCGGGAAAATAAAAAATGGGGCTATACAGAGCCCACACCAACTGCAGGGGACCAAATTCTTTTTTTTCTTTCTTTTGCCGCCGGACTCGACCACACAGCACAAAAAGGAGCACTAGGAACAGCAGCAGGGACAGCTTCAACCAACGCTCATGTAAGCCCTGTCTCCATTGCACTCCGCAGGTCCTCACACTCCACAGCCCAGCACAACTCTCCTCTCAAATGACCAAAGCTCTATTTGAAAAAGTGATCAGGGTTCTGATTCTGGAACCCTGAGCTCGTGCCCACACAAACAGCCAGGGACTAGAACAGGGTACCACGCGCTGGCCAGGAGCAGCGGTCCCAGCGCGTGGGCGCCCACTCTCCTGCTGCCTGCTCTGGGAGGGGGGGTGGAATGCAGCACACAGCAGAGAGAGAAAAAAACTTTCTCTTTTTTTCTTTTAGCCCCGCGCAACACATATCTGGGACCCTCAGCCTGATGCCCCAAAGCTACAGTAAAACACAGGGATCCCTGGGGCAATTATAAACCCCAAATTCTTTTCTGTGATGCCCCAACTTTGGGGCATTACAAAAGAGTACTGGAACACCCCATCCTTTGTTTTACATAACTGCTGGTGTAAAACTAGGTAGAAAACAGCTGTTAGAAGACATAGAAGACAATGGCACTAGGACAGAGGAAAATGTTTAAATGCACATGAAGAAGTATGTCTGGTATGACGAGGCAAATCAGATTATGCAGACAGATGTTTGTAAACTGTGCAATCTGCATGTGTAGAAGTTGTTGTCTAAAAAGAAAAAAGCACAGACTTATTTTTATTCATTGTAAGGGTTATATGTTAAAATGGGATATAGAGTGAGAGTGGAGCTGATGGCTTTTCCTCTGTTTGTCTGCTTGCTGTCAGCCTGCTGTAGGAATATTTGTAAAAGCTACAAGTTTGGAATGTGTTTAATTTAAATGACATATTTCTACCCTTAATGGATTCTGTTTCAGTAAAAATGGACTTTTTTTTATAACAAAACATATTTCCTGTGAAATGGGGAAGGGGGGTCGGCATGACAGCCAAGAGCTGCAACGGGCTGTAAAGTGCTGCAACAGAGCTTGGAATAATTTTGAAGTAAAAACTTTTTTAAATTGTTTATCATTATATTAATCAAAGGATTTGAATATGCCTGATAGCAAGTTTATGATGGACGATTAAGAATGATTACCACGTGCATACAGATAATGTTAAATCCTGCTTTTGTTTTCGTCATTTCAGACTGGGCAAGTACCAAACACCATAGGCCCATTTCAGAAATGCATGGCGCAACTCTCAGGCATATGTGAGTTGCGCCATGCGTCGCTACATCAGGGACCCTGCGCTGTATTCCAGGACAAGCAGGGTCCCCGGCACCTACGCCCATGACTTGCGGCAGCCGCAGGCTAGCACCATAGGAATGGCGCACCAGACCTGAGTATTGCAAGTCGAGGCACATAATCTACTGCCCCCCCGAAGTATCCCCACCCTGGAACACTGCCGCAAGCACCAGGGGGCATTGGGGGGCTGGTCAGGTGGCACTGGCATCTGGGGGAGTGCTTTGTGTAATGGACCCCAGGGGTCCCCAACATTCAGGGGGTGGAGGGCATGTCTGAGTTGAGGTTATGGGGAGTCTGGCTATGTACATGCTGTGGTGCTGTGGAGTGGGCACCCATCAATTGGCACAGACGGATGCCCCTTAGACCATCTCCCTGCTGGTCTAACTCCACTGTGCCATTGCGGCTCTTGGAATCACGTAGGTGGGTTACGGCAGCCGCCCTTTTGGAATAGGGAGCAGTTGCTGCCATAACCCACCCTTGCACCATGCTGCTGCAGGTTGCGGGCATAGTGGGTGGCATAGGCCTCCTTTGGCGCAACCCGCATACTGCATGGCACAAGCCGTGACTCGGAATTGCTACTAGCATAATGCCTGGTGCAAGGTGCGATTTGCACCATTGGGTTTGAAGTAAATTGCCTTGTGCCAGACATAACGCCTTTTGGAATAGGGCCCCATAATAACCAGCTGGCTGAGTAGGCGTGGCACGGAACCCAGTTATTAAAGGAATAATGCGGACAGGGGTGGGTGGTATGCTGGGATAACTTTATCCCACCTCGGGTGGTTGGGCCCGAGGCCACTGGCCGAGGGCGTCCAACACCCGAGAAGGGATGTTATCCCAGCATAACACCCACCCTGTCAGGCATTATTCCTATTAAACAATGGCTCGTTGTTTTATACAGAAAAAAATAATTTTAAAGAATTTTATTTAGTGTTTTAAAATATTTTTTTAAGAAAAGCTGCAGGCAGTGCTCCATGTTCTCCAGGATATCATCAGCAGGGATGTTATGCCAGGATAACATCCCTGCTGTGATGGCCAACTGACCAATCAAGAGCCAGGATTCTTTCTTGCCATTGTATAATAGGGCATTTGAAAGCGGTGCCAGTTCAGTCAATACACTGGCTCGCCAGTAATTGTAATAACATTTATATATGAGAAATGGTAATTTCTGAACTTTATTGTAATAAATAAGGTGTCCTCATATTGGGCAAATAGTACATCTTAAAATCAGTGTCATTGATCTTTAACATGAAATGTTCTCGGAGCAAATGTTGATCATTCTTTGTAGTCCATATGTGGAAATCTGTTCGTATTAAATGAAATATTAATAAATTGTTGAATTTTGTTAACAGTAATATTTTGGAATGTAGACTGCCTTCATTTATTAATTCTGGCTGAGTTCTTACATATGTGCCTCAAAGTAAGTTGAAAAGACATCTCTCAATGCTGTTGCTTGTCTTTTGTATGCTGCCATGAACATCCCCTCTGGAGTGATACTGTGTATGGTTGCTGGAATATGTCATCTTCATTTTCTAACATCCAGTCTGAAAGAAACTGTTTACTTTTTGTGTTACAGATGTTGTGCAGTACACAACATGCTCCAATCACAAGGGGAATGTCATCAGTGCTAAGATCACTTCGCTTCAGCAACCACCATCTGCCCTTTAGTCTACTTAATGCACATTCTACTACCATTTTTGCATTGCTCAGGCAGTAATTGAAATATCTATTTTGGGGTCACCATAATCAGGGTATGGCTTCATGACCCAAGGCAGGAGTGTATAGGCTTATTTACCAAGGATAACCATAGGGACATTACTGTCTCCTATCTGGCAGGTGTGTGGTGCACATGATGTTCCACTGTGAACCACTAGCTACAGGTTGCTTTTTTTCAAAACCCCAGCACTGTGAACTTTTCGTGGCCATCTAACAGTTATGTTGGTAAACATGCACCTATGATACACACAGACTTGCAGGAGAACTGAGTAAAAAAATTTCCTGTTATAGTATTGTGGCATTCTGTGTGTGTGTGTGGGGTCGTCAACTAATGGGAATGAGACTGCCATTGGCTGCAAGACCGCAACTTGGAAATCCCATTCTGTCTCAAATCCAGTTACAATTTCTTCAATATTTTGTATCTTTATTACTATTGGAATTAGAACATGGAAAGTTGTCCTGCACACTTTGATGACAATCTATGCCACAGTAGAAAGTCCCATCCCAGAAAGGTGTGTGATATTCAATATTGGTGGCAAGGCACCACAGCATTATACCTACTGTAAGCCCCCAACTCTGTTGGGCTTACTGTGCCTGGTTTCTGTTTCCCCACTGCCCCGCTTGGTTCACCTCAGCTTTGCCCGACTTTCCGGGTGTAGCCAAACTCTTCTTCCTTCCTTTGTCATATTCCCTGTCAGTTTGGGGCCGGAGGAGCAAAAGTCGCAGAACTGCCACGCTGCAGCCACACAAATGTGCAAGCTGGTGGTCTGTGCATGCACAGTAGTGCATTCTGGTTTTCCCGCCACCACTGTGGCAAGACAAAAGCCTTGCTAGTGCTCCTGGACCCCAAATTCAGTAAACCAGGATACGGAGGCACAAGAGGAGCTGCAAAATGTTTTATTTCGAGTGCACCAATGAGCACTTGGGGATCGGTCTTTGTATAATTCAGTGAGGGCTATGAATATTTATGAGCCTGTCTGCTGCCGGGGCCGGGGGGGGTGCAGTGTTTCAGCTGCAGCAAAAGGTAAGAAATTAAGTTATAATATTAAATACTGCATGTGGACTACATGGCACAGAGGCTGCTAAAAGTCGGTGGGGGAATTAAAATGTAAACCAGTGTACTGTGGCTGCAGAAGACATAAAGTGGGGATTTTGCTTGGACTATGTTTTTTTCAGCAGCCATGTTAGTAACCTCTAACCACTGCCACAGCCAATCAGAAGCCAGGACTGTGTCAAGATGGCTCTTGAGATTGAAAAAGGTCTATTGGGAGAAAAAACAGGGACAATTCTTGGCACCCTAACAAGGTACCATTTAGGCATCAAGGGAAGCATATGAATATTAATTTGTCCAGTTGGACAACTGCTGCAGCCCATGATAGTGGGCTGCTGGAAAGCTGATAAAAAGGACTGTTTACCCACCAAAGGGGGAATTCCTGAGAGATCTGCCAAAGAGAAGAGAGACTGCTGTGGGCTTGCTAGCCCTAAAGGCCTGCCTGTTTGGCCAAAGGCCTTGCCTGGTCCCCGGATTGAACAAGCGGCAGAGGCCTGAAGAAATATACAGCCCCTGGGAAAAGAAGTGGACTGGATAAGAAATTCCCAGGGTGAGATTTGAACCTGCAGCTGAGTGAAGTGCTGTTGAGCATTTGGAATTGACTGCTGATATTTGGACTTGCGGCTGTGAAAGAAAGATTCTGCAGCTAGAGTTGAGAGACTGATGACATCTGCTGCCAGTGACAGAGAACCAACTGTCCTGCAGTGCAGAGAAAGCCAGTGGAGTGTGGCAGCTGGGAATAAGAAACTGTAAAGGTCCCAGCCTAAAACCACAATGTCTGCAGCAAAAAACAGAGTGACCTACAAGCTGTGTTCTCCCTCAGTGGGGTAAGTGCCTTACAGATTGCTTGTGCTACAAGCTGAAGTGACTGTCGGCGCTGGGGCTAGAGACTGTGCAAAGCCCCACTCCTTTACTGCAGCTGAGAAAAGTGTATACCAGCCATCAGTCTGGGGAGCCACCAGCCTGCTCTGTACCCAGACTGAAGAGGAGACCACTGGAGAGGAAGATGTCGAGAGGTCTGCCACGTAAACACTGCATACAAAGGCCCCGGGGCAAAGACTGAAAACGCCTGCAACTGCTACTGTACTGCACCAAAAACTACTGATAACAGCACAGTACCGTGAACCAAGTTTCTACCACCCCCTTTGAACTTCCAAACTGTAAGTACCCAGGGCTGTGACTTTGGGAAAGTATTTAGCTAGCTAGCTAGTCAAAGAAGTAAGGGGGGTTACATCCTGGGCAGGACTGCGCTAAGATCAAAGCTGTGCCCAAGCAGAAAGTTAGTTTTTTGCATCTGTTAAAAGTTATTGGGCCCCAATAAAAGATCCCCCAGCATCTTCAACATCGTGGTGTGGTACCCACCCAAGGGACTTTTGAGACATTTTAAGCAGCTGCCATTGGGAACCTGGCTGCACCTGCAGGTGGGAGATGGGGATAGTGAGGAGTAAAAGTGTTTCAACAGTTGTTAATGTTGTGCCATTTTTCTCCATTTTTCTCCCCTTTCCCCAAAATAAAAACAGTTAATTGTTAATGTTATATTCTGGTACTGAGAATCATTGTGAGAAGGGGGAACTGTTACTGTGTGGGGACGGTGTATCGGGGGCAGTTACTATATTTTCCTGGGGGATATTAACCTGCAATTTATCTACAGGTATTCCCTATCACTATCCCAGGTGGAGGAACCGTGCACACCTGTTGTGCCTGTACCACTTGTCCACCAGAAAACCTTGGCTGTCCCCCTTGAGGTGTGTCCAGGGAAGACCTGAGGGCCTGAAAACAGCTGAGGTGAGTACAAAAGGTACTGTCACACTACACACCTCTCAACCTGCACTGTTTCAAACCTATGTATCAGTAAGTCTCAACTTAGACCACCGCATTGTAAATGTTTGCTACCTCATTCAAAAGTTTGATATTCATTGTTCAGCCTACCATGTTTCCAGCCAACCCAGTCTCAGACAACCTCCTCATGCTGCATTCCTCATAGCACCAAACAGATCTATTGACTGCTCATAGATACATAGAAACATACTGAAGACATTGTCAGCAGAAAAAGGCCTACCAGCCCATCCAGTCTGACCACACCACCTAACTGCTCTGTTCCATCCCTAGTAGCTGTTCTGACCGCATTGCTAAAATTGTTCACAAAGCAGGAGAAAACACTGATGTTCTGGTACACATAGGGACTAGTGATCTCACCAGCCGGTCAGTTGTAGAGACCAAGGAACACCTGACCAGGCTAGGTGACAAACTATCATCCATTTCATCCGACATCTCCTTCTCTGAGATCCTGCCAGTCTGGGAGAGGGGGGCAGATGGACGGAAGGTCAGAAAAGGGGAGATAGGGGAGCAAAACATGTGGCTCAAGGGCTGGTGCCAGGAAAAAGGACACAGATTTGTAGGGAACTGGCAACAGTAATGGGAGTGAAAGTTCTTTAAATTTGATGGACTGCATCTGACTAAGGAGGGAGTCAGTGCATTGGGGCAGAAGTTTGATGTCTTTGCAGAATATTTAAACTTGCAAATGGGGAGAGGGGTGCAGCACCCCATACGTCGAATGGGAAGAACACTCCTCCCCGCTCAGCTAGTGGTCAAACAGGTATTCAGCATGTTTGCAGTTCATTTGCATCACCAGGTGAAAATAAAGGTCCGTCTCCCCATACGACACACAGGGGAAATGCCAAACCTCACCCAACAACTAACACACCGAAATCTGGCCAATGGAAAATCATGTACATAAATGCTCACAGCCTGGGAAATAAGATCCCAGACCTGCAGGCAATAATGTCAGAGGCTAAACTGGACATAGTAGCAATTAGTGAGATGTGGTTTACCAGTAACCACGCTTGGGAGACTTCAGTACCTGGCTATGTACTGTTCAGAAGAGACCGAGGTACAAAAAGAGGGGGTGGAGTGGCCCTGTATGTCAATGAAAATATCAAAGCTACAGAATTCAGAATACACATAAGGAGCCAGAAGAACTGTGGGTCACCCTAGAAACAGGAAATGGGACAGCCATAAGAACCTGGGTTGTTTACAGGCCCCCAGACCAGGGGGAGGACATAGACACATTACTGTTAGAAGATATACAAAACATGACAGCTAAAGGGGGGGTTCTGATAATGGGAGACTTCAACACGCCGGATACAGATTGGTCAATACCAGCAGGAACATCTGCCAGAACTAGACAAATGGTGGATTACCTGCAGGGGGAGGGCCCCAAACAATTGGTACAACAACCCACAAGAGACAGGGCTATCCTAGATCTAGTACTGACTAACAGGGAAGGGATCACAGATCTCCAGGTAGAAGGTCACCTGGGGGCCAGTGACCATCACATGGTATGGTTCAATTTGGCCACTACAACTAAATTATCCCATTCCAAGGCAAAAATATGGGAATTCAGAGGAGCTGACTTTGATAAGATGGCCAACAGAGTTAAGCTAGCCCTGGCAAAAAGAAACACAGGTGAGGGGGTACAGGCAAATGGGCAAGCATTAAGGATGCAATACTTGAAGCAACATCCCATTGTGTTAGACAGAAAAGGAAGTGCAAAAGAAGAAGGAAACCACTTTGGTTCTCAAATACAGTAGCATAAAAGGTCAGAGCCAGAAGGCTGGCCTTCAGGAAATATAAGGGAACACAACTGGATGAAGATAGGGAGGCATACCAAACTGCCCTAAGGGAAGCAGGGAAGGCAGTAAAGCAGGCAAAGTCCCAAACTGAGGAAACACTAGCATGAACAGTAAAAGAAGGTGACAAGACTTTCTATAGATACATTAGTAAAAGGAGAAAGTCCAGAGGGGGTATTGCTAAGCTCAAAGGAGAAAAGGAGGCATGTGAGGAGGAGGAGGACCCTGTAAAAGCATCTATTATAAATAGATACTTTTGTTCAGTATTTACTGAAGAGAAGGTAGGGCAGGGCCCACAGCTCAGCACCATGGACACAGGGGGGAGGGAGGGGAACACTACTCCCTTCACAAAAGAAAGGGTCCTACAAGAGCTCACTAAGCTCAGGGTGGACAAGGCAATGGGACCTGATGGCATACATCCCAGGGTACTTAAGGAGGTAAAGGTGGAACTAGCAGAACCATTAACAGAACTGTTCAGTGAGTCTCTGAGCACAGGAGAGGCCCCAGAAGACTGGAGAAGGGCTCATGTGATCCCGCTCCACAAGAGTGGTAGCAGAAAGGAGGCAGGGAACTACAGACCAGTCAGTCTTACCTCAGTAGTGGGCAAGACTATGGAGGCACTCCTTAAGGAAAGGATAGTGCAACACCTAGAATCCATAGGGGCACAGGATCCAAGACAGCATGGGTTTACAAAAGGAAGGTCCTGTCAAACTAATCTCATAGATTTCTTTGACTGGGTAACCAGAGTGGTGGACCAAGGGAGAGCAGTTGATGTTGCCTACCTTGACTTCAGCAAAGCTTTCGACACTGTTCCACATAGAAGATCAATAAATTAGCTGAGTAGGCTCGGGGTGGGTCAGAAGTTGGTCAACTGGGCGGCAAACTGGTTGATGGGCAGAAAACAGAGAGTTGTGGTAAATGGTATACAGTCAGAAGAGATGCAAGTCACAAGTGGGGTACCTCAGGGATCAGTCTTGGGGCAAGTCCTCTCTATATCTTCATTAGTGACATTGCAGATGGACTAGAGGGTAAGGCTTGTCTGTTTGCAGATGGCACCAAGATCTGCAACAGAGTAGATGATCCAGATGGGGTGGGCAGAATGAGAAGAGATCTGGATAAACTAGCAAAATGGTCAGAAGAGTGGCAACTGGGATTTAATGCAAAGAAGTGAAAGATCATGCACATAGGGAAGAGAAACCTTGAAGCCACCTATAGGCTGGGAGGGGAGTTGCTGGTAGTCACAAAGGAAGAAAGAGACTTGGGCATCATCATCACCGATGACCTGAAATCATCCAAGCAGACCACTAAAGCAGTAGGTAAGGCTAGAGGGATGTTGGGGTGTATTAGTAGGGGTATCACAAGTCAGAAGAAGGAGGTAATAATCCCTCTTTACAAGACACTGGTTAGGCCCCATCTGAAGTACTGCGTGCAGTACTGGAGGCCACACCTTCACAAGGACAATAACCAAATTGAGGCAGTCCAGAGAAGGGCATCCAAAATGGTGCAGGGACTGCATCAGAAGACATATGAGGACAGATTAACGGAACTCAATATGTATACCCTTGAGCAAAGGAGGGAGAGAGGTGATATGATCGAAACATTCAAACACCTTAAGGGCATTAACAAGGTGAAAGAGTCTAACATGTTTAAATATAAGAAAAATAGCAGGACAAGAGGACACAACATGAGATTAGAGGGAGGCCGATTAAGAGGGAATGTGAGGAAATTCTTTTTCACAGAAAGGGTGGTGGATGCATGGAACGGCCTACCTCAGGAAGTGGTGGCTATGAATATAGCGCAGGGCTTCAAACAGGCATGGGATAGGCATAAGGGAGCAATACAGATGAGTATGAATAGATAGGCCACTGACAGAGCAAAGGCCAATGGCACATTTATAAGGTAGAAAAAGAAATGGGCAGACTGGATGGACCTTGCGGTCCTTATCTGCAGTCAACTTCTATGTTTCTGTGTTAGTCTCCGCCCCCCCCAACCTTCTGACTTTGCCCATATGCCTGTCACACCCATCCCCACCCCCTTGAAACTGCTTACCAGTTTGGCTCTTACTATGTCTTCTGGTAGCTTGTTCCACTTGACCAGCACTCTTACCATGAAGTGTTTCCATACATCTCTCTTGAATCACCCCCTTGCTATAAGTGCATTCCCTCTCCTCCCAGTGTTTGAGCTTAAGGAAAAAATGGCCTTGGTGTTCACTCTGCTTATCCCATGCAGATACTTGTATGTTTCTATCATGTCACCCCTTTCCCTTCTCTTCTCGACAGTGTACATGTCCAAGTCCTGTAGTCACTCCTCCTATGATGTGCCCCCTAATCATTGGACCATCTTGGGACTGATGGACCGATTAGCTCCCCGAACGGAGCTCTCCCTTACAGTCCCCACACACTACCAGCAACAACAAGGTGAAAGAGATATTGGACTGGGATGAATTTTAACAAAACAGGATTTCTTGCTCTGGACTGTAATATCTCACTATCCCGACTCATGTCGGCATAGTGCGAGTGATTGAAATTGCATGTTCCTGTCTGCTGGTTTTTCACTCACTGAGATACTGAGTTTGAGGTGTACCTTAATGTGCCCTGTGCTGTTTTCAGCTTAGTTAGCCCTTTCTAGAATGTTACTTTTACAGCTTGTTAGTACTTACTGTTAGTTATCTGTTTCTGGCATTTTTGTGAGCGCGCGTCTTCCTGGACCATGGTCGGGACTCCGGTAGGCGGCGCATGCACAGTTGCACCGCCCATCTCCTTCCAGGTCTACCGGTGTGCTTCCACTGCATCACTAATTTCACCACACAAGTCCCCCAAATAAATCCTTTCCTCTGCAGGGACTGCTGCACCGATTAAATCCCCGAACGGAGCTCTCCCTCACAGTCCCCACACGCCACTGGCAGCAACAAGGTGAGAGATACTGGACTGGGCTAGCCCATTGCTGCTTTCTTCACTCCCCTGACATCCTTTGCATAACAGAAACCTGGTTATCCTCCCACATCCCAGATTCCCAATTAGCCCTTTCTGACTTTTGCCTTCTCCGAAAAGACTGGGTAAACGTGGAGGAGTAGTGGCAATTTAATTTCGTAACTCTCTAAACTGCACCATTTTCCATAGTGAAGCTGTCCCTTGCTCCCATGAGCTCCTCTTAATCAACATTACCTTCCCATCCTCATCTCTCCTTCTTGTGGGGGTCATATACACCTCCCCAAAACAACTTCTTTCATCTCTCATCTCCTGCATCTCCACCATTACTGCACTAGCAAATGCTGGGGAACTTATCCTTCTATGCGATTTCAACCTTGACTGGCTGTCCCAGTCTTCACTCAGTTCCCGCCAGTGTGTTGAGACTTTAAACCTTACACAACTGATCAAAGTGCCTACTCATCCAAACCCAAAAAGTCAGTCACACTCCCTACTCAATTGGGTGCTTATATCCCACCCTCACCACATCTGCTCTGCTGGCATTCTATCCAATGTGCTCAGTGACCACTGCCCCACCTTCTGCATCAGGAAGTCATGACCCCCTCCCACACCCCTAAAATACATCCAGTTCTGCCCCTTCAAATCCCTAAATGTTTGCAACCTGCTTCATGACCTGGCCCTGGCTGACTGGTCCCCAGTCCTCTCCTCCCTCTTGGTTGACACTGCCCTTGCCCACTTGTCATCCATTTTCTTAAAGATCTGGGATACCCATGCACCACTAAAAACTGCTGGGGTAAAATGTACCCACCTCCCCTGGGTTACCACCTCCATCCTAGCCAATTGCAGGGCTCATGATCATGCTTGGCACTCCTATAAATCCTCAGGCGACCTGCTCTCCCTCCAAACCTATTGTACCCTACGCAATAGCTGCACCATCAGCATCTGCTGTGCAAAAGCTGACTTCTTCAAGTTATGTTTATACCCCGTTAACAGTTTTCCAACCTCTTTTGGCAAGATGTCCGCTCGCTCTTGCACCCCACTCTGCCCCCCCAATCTGTGTGGGCAGCTCACTAATTTCCGATCCCTCTCACATTGCCGAAACCCTAAACAAGTACTTTACTTCTTGTGCAGTCCCATCTGGTTCCCTGCCCTCCCCTCCTAGCACTCCTCCTTCACCCACCCCCCCCAGTTTTCAGACTTTCAACTGCTTCCAATCTTGCCCTCTGAAGTCTTAAGAGCTCTTACTGCACTAAACCCTTTAAAGTCCAGTCCAGATGGTCTCCACCCTAGGTTCCTTAAAATCTCTGCCCCTTCAATAGTTACCCTTCTAATATACATTCTAAATCTCTCTTTCTCCTCAGCCTCTGTCCCAGTAGCCTGGAAAGCCACCTCAGTCATCCCACCCTTCAAAAGTGGTGACCCTACCATCCCTGGGAACAAACGTCCCAACTCCCTCCTCCCAGACCTTGCAAAAGTCCAAGAATCTCTCATCCCCTCTAGACTAAACAACTTCCTCTCCACCTCAAACAGTCTCTCACCCTTCCAATCAGGGTTCAGGAAATCCCACTCAACCACCTCCTTCCTCCTTCATTTCACTGATACCATCCACTCTGCCATGGATCATGGCCAAATTACCTCTGCCATTTTCATAGACCTTGCAAAGGTCTTTGACTCGGTCTCCCACTCCCTCTTCCTACATAAACTCAACTCCATTTGTCTTTCTCCTGCATAAGTGTCCTGGTTCAGTTCCTACCTTACTGGTTGCTCTGAGTCAGTGTCAATATGCAACTACAAATCCTCCTCCCTCCCCATCCTTGCTGGTGTGCCCCAGGGCTCTGTCCTTGGGCCCCTTCACTTTTCTTTATTAATGATCTGCCCTCAGTCTGCTCACACACCAGTATTCACATGTACGTGGACAACACAATCCTGTTCCTGTCAGGTCCTTCCACTCCTTCAGTCCAAACCCCCCTCCAAACTGACTTCACTGTGGTGACTGCCTGGTTTGATGCAAACTTACTAAAACTAAACACTAAGAAAACAGTAGCCATGACTTTTGGCACCAAACAAAAACTCACCAAACTTCCCTCCCAACCGGTCTTCTCAGCTGCAAACTCCCCACTAGACAACATCCCCTCTTATAAGTAACTTGGCGTTTGGCTCGACCCTTCGCTCGATTTCTCCACCCATTTTAATGCACTACACACCAAACTGCATCCTAAACTAGGTTTGCTCTACCATCATTAGGCCAGCCTCCTCCCTCCCTCCCTGTTAGATGTGATCTCATCATCAAGTGCATCCTCCCAGCCTTTGACTATGCTGACATAGTCTTCAGTGCAGCTCCAGCCTCCTCCCCCACCAAACTCGATGTCTTGTTTCACGCCTTCTGCAGGTTTGCTTCTACCCCCCCAACCCACCACTACGAGCTTTACTCACTCTCCCTTCAGTCCCTAGCATGTAGGCATTCCACTCACTGCACCATCTTCATACCCAGTTTCTGGTTTGGCTCTCTTCCTTCCTTCCTTCCTACCTTCCTTTTCTCCTCACTTCTGCCTCTTCCTTGCCCTATAGATCAAACTGCACACCCATCTTTTCACTCCTTCGTACTGTGGCCAGCAAATTCTCCTTTTCCTACAGATTCCCTTCCCTTTGGAACAGCCTCCCCCACCCTACTTGCATCTCTTCCTCCTTCCCTGCTCTTAAACACTTGCTCAAACCCTCTCCCATAACCTCCTGCATCTGCCCCCTTCCTAGTCCTCATATTTTTTTACAACATTATATGCCCGACTGCTGTGTATAATTGTACATACCCAAAAAAGTCTTGTGATCCACTGTATAGAAGTGTATATATCTATTTATGTAACTTATTCAGCCTTATCATGTAACACTGTAATTGTTTTGTCTTTTATTTACACTTTCTCTGATTAGTGTACTACCATTGTTTTATTTGTTCATGTTGTTGCACTTCCCTGTTCATTGCATCACCATTGTTTGTAATTCTGTCTTTCTGTGCTCCCTCCCCCGGGTCGCATCTGGAAACAAGTTTCGGCTCATTGATGCCTTTCCCAGTTATCAACTTTTAAATAAATAAATCTTGGTCACACACTGTGCTGTACTGCTTCTACTTTGTTGCAGCTTTTCCTCGGGAATGCACTCCAGTACATTATGTGGTACTCTATTAACAGTCTCACCAATGACCTGTACAGTGGGAGGATTATCACTGAAGTCTGCTGTTGAGCCCTCCTCCCTATGCATCCCAACATCCAGTTTGCCTTTTACATAGCTGTGTTATGGTGTGCCCTGGATTTTAGGCTTTCTGATGTCCTGACCCCTAGGTCCTTTACTCCTTGGTGCATTCCAGCACCACCACTTCCATTTCATACTGCACCCTTGGGTTACTTTTCCTAATCTACATCACCTTGCATTTTTTGTGTTGAAGCACAGATGCCAGATCTTTGATCAATCCTCCTGATTACCTAGATCCTCACTGAGTTCCCTTATCCCTTCCTTCATGTCAACCCTTGCAAAGATGGTTGTGTCTGTGAAGAGGCAGACTTTAGCCTTTATACCTTTCCCTATGTCACAAATGAACACATTGAAAAGAAAAGGGCCCAGAACAGATCCCTGTGGTACTCTGCTCATAAATCAAATGCTATGTCTACAGTTAACCAGTTTCCTTCATTCTCATTTGGAAGCTCTGTTTCTTTGCCACAGCCTGAGACTTTGCTTGAACCTTGGCTGCCTCTGGTCATTGAGGCTCTGGCTACACTCTTCCCTGCATTTGTGCTGCTGCTCTTCCTCATTGCTTTTGGGGGGTTCTGTTTGATTTGTGCTTTCAGCAGATTTCTAGGTAAATATTTTGTATTTCTGCCATCCATGGCTATAGCAATGTGCTTCCTTCTTTTCTCCAGGTCAGCCACTCATGCTGCACTCCTGTCCTCATGTAACTCCAGTGTTTACTAATTAATTGTTGGCTTTCAGTGTGCTTACTAGTTTATGTGTCCTACATGTGTTATTTTACTGTATTTAGCTTGTTTTTTCTCAGTTTGTTCTACTTGCTGTCTATACCAAGCCACTTGCAAACCTTCCTTTCACGTCCACTGCATTCCTCTTCATTAATTTCACCTGTCTTCCTAAACAGGCAGCTGCTCCTACTCAAACTCAGTCAGTCATTCAATCAGTCATACCCAGTCAGTTTGCTTCAGCCATATCACCTCAGTGTTAGTTTATTTATTTATTTATGTTTATTATTTATTTATTGTCTTGGATACAACCTTTGAGCTTGGAGCTTATTTACAAAGGTTCCAAGTTGGAACAAGGTAGTAGGAATAACAGACAGATATCATGACTAATTTACAAATTAATGTAGACAAAACAGATACACATGATGAAACACACATTATTTAAAGTGCATTATACAAGATGGCAGGATTTATACAATCTGCTAGATAAAACATTTCATTACATATTTTTTTACATTGTTTGCAGCCGGGAGAGGCATTTGTCTAGAGGTAGCAATGGAGGAGTATGGGGGGAGTGGTCTGAATAAGTGATATGGGGAGGGTGGAGAGAGAGAGCAAGAGAAGGGATAAGAGAGTGATAGGGTGGGAGTGTAGGAGAAGGGGTGAGGAAAACAGAGGTGAGGGAGCCCATTTAGGATGGGAGGTAGAGATAGAAGACAATTGGAGATGTGGAAAGAGGGCATAAAGAGGGGACTATAGTGTGGTAGGGGTGGGGGAACAGGGTGTAGAAACCCATTCCAAATAGGGGAGGAGGTGTGGAGTAAGGTAGGAAGAGAAGAGGGGCAAGCAGTGAATTAAGGTAGGTGAGAGAGGAGAGGTGGGTGTAGGTTTCAGGAGGAATTTGCGACAGTGGGCAAGGGGTGTTGGGAGGGTGCTGGGAGAAAGAAGAAGGTGAGTAAGACTAATTAGGACAGTTACATTCACTTAGTGTTGTCAAGTATTGCTTTAGTTCTCTCTTAAAGGGGTCCAGCTTAAGGATGTTGGAAATGGTACGGGAAAGTTAATTTAGCCAAAGGGGGGCCTTATAGGAGAAGGATCTCTGGGCAAGTGTTGTGTGGTAAAAGGGAATATGCAGTGCATTTCTAGCCTTTTCTGTAGTTTGATGCGAGTTTAGCACAGGTTTGAATCCTCAGTCTTAGTTTAATACAGGTACTGGCTTTTCCTGCTTGTGTCTGAGTTTTACCTATAATTTTGGCCTTTGATATGTGATCATATCTTCAGTAACTTTCCATTCATTTCATTTTCAGTAAATAGCACTTGTTTCTTTCATCAGTCATCATTCAGTCTGTCAATTTCTACCTCCATGCCTTCAGGTGCAATGAATGCATTTGCATCGACCTTCATATTTCCATTTCAGTCAGAGGTCCTCCTCTCTTGGCTGCTTTTCTCCTGTGGTGCCTCCCAGCAGTCCAACTAGGTGGTAAGGTCCAATGCTCTGGAGGGAACTTTAGCCATGCAGACTTCATGGTAGAATTTCCACAGTTTACATTGATGTCTTTTCTATTCTATAGGTGACCAAAAATGCAGAAAAGAAAATCTGCAGTTTACCTTAACTTTAGGAAGAATTCTACAGTTTATATGAATGTCTTATAAATTCTACACTCATTGCACAAAACTATGATTAGACACTTATTTAGGGTGGCCCCTTATTGCCCAAAAAACTAAGGAAATGCTACTGTAGGGTAAATAAACTGCCCCGGACCATGGTGAATCTGTGACATGGTGTTTCACAGCATTTGAATGATTGTGTGATGCAACACTGGCATAGCCCTAACTTTTACATGATCTTTCAAAACAAAGAAAAATACACACTTGCTAATACTTGCAGAGAGGATGCCAGAGTTAGGACAATGTCAATGTAGCATCACACGATTTTTCAAATTCCCAAGGACCACCACATTACAGACTCATGAAGACCAAGATGATGTCTTCTTACTCTAACATCTAATTTTCTTACTTTGGTAGCATTGAAGGGCAACTGTAACTGATGCCTACACTATTTTTTGCAATTAATTTCTTTAATTTTTAAAATAAAATTTAGTAATAGATATACACAACTTTGTTTTGGCACTGCTTTGACTTGATAGTGCTGGCTTTTTGCTGGTGTTGTTTATAGTTTTAATGAAAAGCAGTATTTGGCACAGTGGCACTCCTCGATGTTACCCTTTACCAAACAGTCACAGTAGTACTATGGCATGCCCAGTTTCTTTTTTCACCTCAGCACAAAGCAGTCCATGTTGTTGAATGGTATGCCACTCAGCCCACCGTGTACAAGCAGTCCCTGGTGACCAGTGGCAACCCCCCCCACACCCTGCCCTATGCCAATATATCCCTAGTGCCCAGTAGTACCACCCTTCCCACACCCTGCTGTATATCTAAGTATCCGTAGTGTCCAATTCCCCCTGCAGCATCCTGCCCCATGTTCAAGTATTCTTGGCATCTAGTGGTACCCCATTCTCAACAAGGCCCCCATTCCAACACCAGGTGCACAATCCTCCACTGTGTGATAAAAAGAGTTTTACAAAAAATTAATTTACCTCCCCCCACTAACACCTATATCTTTCACTTCCTCCCTTCCCAACATCATGTCATATAACTCCATTCCACCCAGCCCACCAGCACCACAGTGCATCCCTTCTCCCCTATGAAACAAATAGTAAAAAAAAACAGATGGCAACTGGTGTAGCCCTCCATTCACCTCCTGAACCAACCATAATCTGAATACATGAAATGATGATCTGCTGTTTAATCACAGTTTTGTTAATTCAGATGGTGGTCAGCTGAGGAGATGAAAATAGGGCTGTGCTGGTCACCATCTCTTTTCTTTATTATTTTGGGTGGCTTTTGGAGGAGGGTTGGAGTGGGATGCTAGTGGGCTGCAGGAAGGAGTTGCATTATTTGGTGTTGGGGAGGAAGGGGAGGGGAGGGATGTAAGGTATGTGTGCTCGTGGGTGGGGGAAATGGAAATCACTTTATTTTAATAACTTTATCCAACACTGCAGTTATGTGCCCAACACTGGAACTGGGAGGCATCTTATGCATCACCGAGCTTGTACTGCTTTTGTCCAAAAAGATTTTTTTTTATTTAATTCAATCTTCCTGACACAGGGGTTAGGCACCTGGTGTTGGAATCGGTGCGTGCAATGACACTGGAGTTGGGCTCCAAGTGTCTGCAAAGTTTTTTAATATAATTCAGTCTTTCTGACACTGATGTTCAGTATCCGGTGTCAAAATTAGGGGGTGTCTTTTACGGCATGGTTTGGGCTCCCAGTGGTTGCAAATGTCTTTATTTTCTTTAAAACACATTTGGGGGAGCTGGGAGGAAGAGAGCTGCAGTACTGGTGGAAGATATGGACTCTTGACTGCTGGTCATACAGGTGAAACAATGGTGGCTTCACTGAAAGTTCCAGAGCCCTGATTAGGTCAATTAGTTTAGTTTTAGTTTTATTTTGTTAACCAGGTAGGTATACTAGTGCCAAAAGCATCTTTCTCAGGCACAACCCAGGAGCAGGCCAAAGGAAGAGGAAGAGAATTGAATGTCCCAGTGCACCCCTGACTGTTCTGAACATGTCAGAGGCAGCATCTCTTGACTTGTCCTTTTTCACATTTTTGCCCATCTATAGCCAAAACAAACATTAAATCGAATGGTGCCAAAATTAGCAGATCAAGAGACCCTGTGGAAGAATACACATTTCTGAAAATTTTGTAAACAATTTTCAAGGCACGGCTGATATGTAAGCAGCTTAAAATCATGATTCTATGATGGTCAGTCAGGCTATATGATGCATAGGTAGATGTACATTTCTTGTAATATGTTTTTATTCATCTTGTTGTATGATGTTTTTCACTGGGAAATAACCTTATGGCTCACTTTAATAAAATTTGAACCTTGAACCTTGAGATCATTATTCAACATTAAAGTGCCTAACCAACTCTAATTATAATGGCACTACTGAGCCACTGTAATGCAGGGCATTTGGCACACTGTCCTTCAGCCCTAAGTTGTAGAAAGGGCCCTAATCTTCTGGCAGGTTTGTTCCACTTCTGTGATGGAAATGATTTACTTCTGTGGTAGATTTATGTCTAGCCATTGGCTAACATCATTTACTTATTTTATTTTTATTTATTGAAGTCTAGGATTAATACCTTTGAGCAGAAGCTCTTTACATAGGTTCCACGTCAGAAGATAACATAGTATAACATGGTCAGGAAATAATACAAGTACCAGGTTACATTGCAAGTGTCTCCAGGCAGTCAACATATAACTATTACAAAGCAGGTAAGTGGTACAATAACAATAGAAACATTTAACCTTGGGAATAAATGAAACAATTAGACAGGAACTTTCACTGGTAACAAAGGAAAACATGACAATATTAGGTAGGCATTATACAAAGTATGCCAGCGTCAGTAGATTACAACACTACTACATACAATTAGGTATAGCAAGAAGCCTAGGGGAGGAAGGCTGGGCAGATGTTAGCAATGCGTGTTAAACAACAAGAGTCCACTAGATTTATTGCAGCAGTTCATTCTTTAGAGGGTGACTCCCTTAAAACTTCACCTTCAGAGATAGTTGATGAATTTACCAGTTATTTCCGGGATCTATATGGTCCCATGGTAAATCCCCCTTCAGAGGAGGATTTGCAAGAATATTTGAGGGATTTACATTTACCCTCCCTCACCAAATCTCAACAAGCTACATTAGTATCCGCTATTTCTGAAGATGAAATAGATAAGGTAATTAAATCTCTTCCGTCCGATAAAACCCCCGGTCCTGATGGGTTTTCTTCTAACTTTTATAAAGTATTTTCCAAGCAACTGATTCCCATTTTATTGCCACTTTTTCAATTTCTCCTTTCTGGTCAGGCATCCGACCCCTCCCTTTCTGAAGCCCTGTTTGTTTTATTGCCCAAGCCAGATAAGCCACATAACCTGGTCTCAAGCTATAGACCGATTTCCCTACTTAATCATGATATTAAAATGTTAGCCAAATTATTGGCTGATCGTATGAATGCAGTCCTTCCTTCCATAATAGGGGAAGAGCAGGTAGGTTTCATGAAAGGAAGGTCATCAGTCGACCACTTACGAACTCTGGCTCACGTCTTCTCGGCCTCCAGGGATGCCACTCTCCCAATGGCTCTGGTCTCCCTGGATGCCAAAAAGGCTTTTGACAGGGTTTATTGGAATTACTTATTAGCAGCAATGGAGGCATTTGGTTTTCCCAGAAAATTTCGGAACTGGGTTCACTCATTATATCTATTACCCTCAGCTAGAATTTCTTGCAATGGAGTGATCTCAGATCCGATTAAATTGCATGTGGGAACTAGACAAGGGTGTCCCTTGTCCCTGCTGCTTTTTAATATATACCTAGAGCCCCTTATTTGGGGGTTAACAAGAGCCCAGGATATTTCAGGTATTTTCCTAAATGGACATGTAGTTAAGGTGGCAGCATATGCAGATGACCTCCTGTTGCAAATAATGAATCCAGTCACATCCATCTCCCTATTCTCAATATAATAGAGGGGTTTAGCAAGGTTTCTAATTATAAACTTAATATCGGGAAAACTTTGGTTTTTCCTCTTAATCATAGGGTCTACAAACAAGAAGTTACCACATTCGGGCTTGCGTGGCAGTCCGATACCATTAAATACCTTGGAATTATTCTGACACGGAATACAGTTCGGCTTAAGCAGTTAAATTTAGACTCGTTGGTACATAAAATAGACCAAGATCTTCACAGGTGGACGCTACTTCCTCTCTCTTTATGGGGTAGGATTAATTTAATTAAAATGAATATTTTTCCCCGCCTTTTTTATCCCCTTAATATGTTGAATATTGGGCTTCCGTCGTCTTGGTTTAAAAAAATCCATAGTATGATTTCCAGCTTTACATGGGGTTACAAAAAGTCAAGAATGGCGTTCCACAAATTAGCCACACCCAAAGGAAAAGGAGGGTTAAGACTTCCACATATGGGGCTGTGTTATTGGGCCAGTCAGGCCAATAAATATCTTAGGTGGCTGACAACGGATCAGCTATTAGCCCAATCCTCATATACCCCGGCTTGGCTAAGAGTGGAATTAGCCATTATAAAAAAACACGGTTACCTTCCCAGTGCGATGTTATACACTAAATTAGGATCCCTTCCTGTATGACTACATAATTCTCCCATAGCAGTATCGATCAAGGCCCACGCTCACTCGTGCGTGTTTCTCAAATATGAAAATATTAAGGATTTATCTCAACCCATAAATGGTAACCCTAATATACAATTAGATAATAAGCCCCTATCACTCAATTGGCTTCTTCAGATAGGAAATTGTCAGCTTACAGATTTCATCACGGCTGACAGACAATAGTGTTCTTCAGCTGAAATCATGCACAAGTTTATGATACCTGGTATAAATATTTTCAAGATTTTCCAGCTTCGGCATCTTTTGTTAAAAGTAATTGGGGTAATCCCACCCCCTGGCGCCCACATTTGTTTTCAGGCCACCCTAGCAGAATTGGCTGGCTCGCCTCATGCAGTGTTTAAGATATACAGTGTCTTATTTACGTGGGCATATCCTGACAATATTGCCCCTGTTGCTTATTGGTCCTCTCTTTTTCCAGATAAGGAGTTAGATTGGTCCCATCTCTGGTACAACTGTCACAAATTCTTGTTACAGGATAGACTTAGATTAATGTAATTTAAAATTTTACATAATATTTATTATTCCCCACAGAAATTGGTTAGGCTGGGCGTTGTGTCCTCTCCGCTCTGTACAAGATGTAAGTTGCAGCCTGGGGACCTTCTTCATATCTTCTGGAAGTGCCCCAAAGTTGCTCTACTTTGGACCACAATTAAACAAAGGGTTGACCCACTTTTAGGGCTTTCTGATTTGTTCACACCTGAAGTATGTCTTTTGGGAGATTTCTCCTGCATTTCTGTGATGTGTAGGAAATATCACATGGCATTAATTTCCTTGTCCATTAAAAAAGTGGTCCTTAGACATTGGAAAGACTCTGACAATTTGACCTATCTCGAGTGGCTCCAGGAGCTCCTCACTAACCTCAGAACAGAGAGAACCATTGCAAGCCTTTCAAATAAAATTAAGAAGTTCAACAGGATATGGGGCCCTCTACAAATCCTGTACTCCTTACAAGTTTGAAACACATGATTGTTATAGTGTATGGTGTAACTTTGTTGGTATGATGCTGCGCTGGGATTAGGGGGCTTATGAGGGCGGTGGGAGGGAGGGTGGATAGGGAGAGAATGAACCATTATAATATTTGAAGTTGCTTTATTTTCACTATGCCTAGTGTGTTGTGGATTTGTTCTCTGTATTGTAAACTTTAATAAAGTTGAATGGAAAAAAAAAAGAAGACTTGGGGAGCGGGTGATAGTCAACCCAAGGCACAGACAAGAGGGGAGGGAGGGAGGCAGAAGAGGGGAGGTAGGAGAGGAAAGGATTTTTGAGCGAGAAAGGGAAGAGCCCATGCAGCCTTGGTAGGGAGAAGGAGTGAACAGTCAGAAGGAGGAGGAGTTGAGTGCAGTGAGGAAAGGGGACAGGGTAGAATGGGCTAGGGAAGAGGGGAAGGGGAGAGGGGAAAGGTGAGGCATTGGTGAAGTGTGTGAGTAAGTGCTAGTAATAGTCAGGTTGAGCCAACCAGAGACAGAAGTGGCTGGCTTAAGGATCCTAGAGGGAACAGAGCAGGGGGACCTAATGGTAGCAGTCATAGGTGGCCAAGGACACAAGATATTGCTGAAGCCTATGCTTAAAAGAGCCCAGCATAGCTGCATTGGATATATCAGATTGCAGAGAGTTGATCCAGAGAGGGGCTCTGTAGGCAAATGCTCATTGACCAAGGGAAGTGAGGCACCAATGAGTATGGAAAATCTGGGTGCCAGAACTTCTGGTACTATGTGGTTTTAGAGATGGAGTAAGAAGGTTTAAAACTCCAGAGGGCATCATACCTAGGCTGACTTTTTTAGCAAGCAGACATGTTTGTTATCAAAGCCTGCTATTGAATTGCAGCCAGTTAGCCTGAGCATATAGATCACATGTATGAGTCAGATGCTCAGCTTTGGTGAGAAGGTGGCATGCCTTGTTTAAGGCTGTTTTGATGCAGCAGAGGGCCGTGTCTGTGGCTGATCCATAGATAACGAGGCCATAGTCAGCAAGTGAGATGACAAAGCTATGTACAGCCAGGTTCAATGCTTCCAGGGCCAAATTGTGATTATGGCTGTATAGCATCCCAATGCTCATATTAGTTGTCTTAGCGATGTTGTCTATATGCTGGGAGTAGGTCAGTGAAGAGTCAATAGTTACACCCAGGTATTTAAAATGCTGTAATAGTTCCAAGGGGGAGCCCACATTATTAGTGATAGTCAGGGGGAAGGCCTTATGTTTGCTTTGGGGGTTAGAAAACAACATGGTCTTCGTCTTTTTGTAGTTCATTATGATCTTATGGTCATGGAACCATTTCTCAGCAGTTACAAAACCTAGTTGTAGCTGGTCTACAAGAAGTTTGGGAGGAGAGTTACTAGTAAAGATCACAGCATCGTTGGCATATAGGAGGATATGGCCATGACAGGAATCTGGGAGCTTATTAAGAAAAAAATACTAAATAGGAGTGACCCCAGAATAGAGCCTTGTGGGACTCTTGAATGGACTGGATGCCTATCTGAATGGACATCTTCAATTTTTACCTGTTGAGAATGGTTGCTGAGGTAGCTAGAAAACCATCTAGTAGTGTCTGTGGAGAAGCCAATGCCGGTTAGCTGGTCGATTAGGAGGGCATGATTCACAGTATCAAAGGCCTTGGTTAAGTCAATGAATGCTACACCAACCAGAAGACCTTGATCTAGGAAGTTATGGATATATCCAATGAATTCCAGTAGCACTGTGATGGTACTGTGCCCCCGTCTGAAGCTGTGCTGTTGGGCACATTGCAATTGATACTTTTCCAAATACTTGACAAGCTGATCCTCCTCAATGCACTCTAGGGCTTTCAAAAGTACAGGAAGAATGGAAATGGGGTGATAGTTCCCGTGTAGTGCCCAGTCCCCACTCTTATGCATGGTGGTCACCATTGCTGATTTCCATCTTTGCAGGAATTGTGAAAGGCTAAGTGAAAGGTTGAAAATCTTGGTAATAGGATTTCCTCCAATGTAAGGGGGTGGGACAGGTACAGGGGAAGGGTTCTGGAAGCAAAATCCAATGCAGCAAGAATATCCGGAACTGGGAAGGGAGAAGCCAGAGAAGGCGAGGGGGACAGCAAGGTCAGCACCCAGGGTGGGGGCTGACCAAACGAGCAGACATGAAAGACCGTTAGGCCTATTCTGCTGGCATTTTAGTATGTTAGTAAGGCTAATGAATTTGAGATCAAATGTATCCCCACTGTATCTTGATTTTCCGAGTACCTTCTTGAGATAATGTCTAACTTCACCCTCTGAGACTGTCCTAAAGTAAAATGATGAGTGGCCAAGGGGTAGATCAGTATCCACAGGGACATCATAAGCAGAGGTATTATTGAAGCAGTTAGAGGGAGAACATTGCTCAGATCAGAGAACGCTTTATTAAAAGAGTTGGTGATGACATTTGGGTCCAGGGAAGGGGTACCATCTATATTAAACATTTTGGGAGCAGATTTAGGGTCTTTCCCAGTGATATCCTTAATATTGTGATGTCACTGATGGCATCAAGTAATTGAGTGTTGGAGATGGACACCTGGGCAAACAAATAAAGGAACTGTCCAGAGGAGGAGGAGGATTGAGCATCCCAGTGGACACTTTTTTCCTCTGGGGATGCAGGGCTGCATCTTCTCACTCTTTCACTGCCACCTGTAAGAGCACAGGTGGTTGTGGCATAAACAGGGTGTATGGAAAGGGGAGACATTGCGGAGCATGTGGCAGGATGCGTGCATGTGCTTTTCTGCATGGACAGCCATCTTTCTGTGGATGTCCCAACTGGGAGGGTAAAAACCAGCAGAGGAAACCAAAGGGTAAATCCCATCCATCCCATCCAATCCCAACTGGTATTGGAGCCCACTCGAGAGGGAGCAATCGTAGACCTGGTTCTCTCAAATGGTGATGGAGAGAGGATCACAGATGTAGAAGTGGGTAGCCATCTGGGAACTAGCGACCATTGAACAGTATGGTTCACAATAAACACAGCAATAGAGTCAAGCTATACAAAGGCAAAAGTTCTGGACTTTAGGAGGGCTGACTTTGCCAAAATGGGTGAGTGCCTAAGGAATGCACTAGCAAATGGGCAGGAAGGAGGGGTGGAAGAACAATGGGGAATAATAAAAACTGCCATCACAGAGGTAACGAGCCTTTGTGTGAAGCAAATAAACAAAACAAAATGATGTAAGAAACCACTATGGTTCTCAAAGGAAGTGGCAGTGAAGGTTCAAGAGAAAAAGAAAGCATTCAGGAAGTACAAGGAATCGCAGAAGGAGCAGGACAGAGAACTGTATCAGTTAAAGCAAAAGGAAGCTGGAAAGGCAGTCAGAACTGCAAAGGCCCAAACTGAGGAAAAGATAGCCAACTCAGTTAAGAAGGGTGATAAAACCTTTTATAGGTACATCAGGGAGCGAAGGAAGACCAAGGGAGGGATAGTGAGGCTTAATAAAGGGGAGGGAGGGTGGGCAGAGGGAGACTGTGAAAAGGCAGAGATACTAAACAAATATTTTTGCTCAGTATTTACAAATGAAGAGGGGGAGGTACCTAAAACAAACAGTAGAAACACTCGGGATACAGAAGTTGATACCAGCCCATTTACAGAAGAAAGGGTTCTGAAAGAACTCTTAAAACTGAAGGTGGACAAAGCAATGGGGCCTGATGGGATTCATCCCAGAATTCTAAAAGAACTAAGGGTAGAACTAGTGACACCACTGACTACCCTCTTTAACAAATCATGGGAGGATGGGGTGGTACCCGAGGACTAGAGGAGGGCAGATGTGATTCCCCTTCACAAAAGTGGGAGCAAGGCAGAAGCAGGAAACTACAGACCTGTTAGTTTAACCTCAGTGATAGGGAAAATGATGGAATCACTTCTGAAGGAAAGAACTGTCGAGTATCTAGAGGCCAGAGGGGCACAGGACCCTAGGCAGCATGGATTCACAGCGGGAAGGTCATGCCAGACGAATCTGATAGATTTCTTTGACTGGGTGACCAAAGTAGTAGATCAGGGAGGGGCTGTGGACATGGCCTACCTAGACTTTAGCAAGGCATTTGACACAGTCCCACACAAAAGATTAATATACAAGTTAGCCAGCCTGGGAGTGGGTCCCAAGATAACAGCCTGGGTAAAGAATTGGCTGGAGAATAGGACACAGAGGTAATAGTAAATGGAGTCCACTCAGAAGAAAGGGAGTTACTACTGGGGTACCGCAGGGTTCAGTATTAGATCGTCCTCTTCAATGTCTTTATGCTACATTGCAGAGGGAATGGAAGGAAAGTATGTCTCTTTGCAGATGACACAAAGATCTGCAACAGAGTTGATGCACAAGGTGGGGTGGAAAGGATGAGAAGGGACTTGGCAGGTTAGAGGAATGGTCAAATGTATGGCAGCTTAGATTCAATGCTAAAAGTGCAAGGTAATGCACCTGGGAAACAAAACCCAGAGGAAGAGTACACAATGGGGGTGAGATACTAACAACAACAAAAATGGAAAGGGACCTGGGGTAGCCATATCAGATGACCTAAAGGTGGGCAAGCAATGTGAGAGGGCAGCAAGGAGGGCTGGGAGTATACTGGGATGCATAGGGAGAGGCATCACTGGTAGAAAACAGGAAGTTATTATCCCTCTGTACAGACAGCTGGTCAGACCCCATCTGGAGTACTGTGTGCAGTTCTGGAGACCCAGTCTCCGCAAAGACATAGACAGGATGGAAGCTGTCCAGAGGAGGGCAACTAAAATGGTGCAGGGTCTGCACCAGAGACATATGAAGAGAGACTAAAGGAGCTTAATATGTATAGCCTCAAGGAAGGGAGGAGAGGGGACATGATAGAAGCGTTCAAGTACCTCAAGGGAATCAACAAAGTCCAAGAGGGTAGCATCTTTCAAAAAGAGGTGTGCAAGAACAGGGCACAATTTGAAGATAGAGGAGGGGCGCTCAGAGGTAATTTAAGTATTTCTTCACAGAGAGGGTTGTGGATGCATGGAGCGGCCTTCAGAGGAGGTTGTGGAGTCAAAAACAGTGGTGGAATTCAAGCATGCATGGGACAGTCATAAGGCCATTCTAGGGGTTGGGGGTAGGAAGACGTAGGCTGCTGGTTAACTAGGATCTGCAGCTTATCCAGTAGGTAGGGAAATGGGTAGACTGGGTGGGCCAAGCGGTCCTTATCCACCATCAAATTCAATGTTCTATGTTTCTATCCATCTGAGCAACATGGCAGACAATATGGTCAACAAGTGGTATATCTGCCCACCAAACAGAAAGCACAAACACAGACAAAAAAATACTTTTTATATAGGAATTGAGCCAGGAAATGTAGAAACTTGTATTTTTTTAATTGAGGTGGCAGAGACATAGGGTCAACTTCATCAAAATAAGTCAAGTACTATAAATACAGTGTTTATGTAAAAATATACATCAATACACTAGCAACCATAATATTATGGTTAAAAGTGTTCATATGTATACTGACATTAATTAAAGTGGATTGACAGAAGAAAATTATGTTGATGTGGCACCAAGCTTTTTTTTTTCAAAAATCAGTGTCTAGCCCTAATGGTTCAAAAGTTAAGCATTATCTAATAAATCTTCTTTAGAATGGGTTATGTTAAGGCTAGACATGTTTGTATTAAAATTTGGAGTTATGGCAACACAGATAAGATGTATTGATTCAGTTTGGATTTATTAATATTTTAAATTATCAATAATTCACCCAGTCTGGTGAGACAAGCTACTGGTACACCCCACTGCCATGTAGGAGACTGAGGAGTAAGTCTCAATCATTGACTGCTCCCTCTCCCCGGGTGAAATGGTCCAGGGTGTGATGCAGAGACATCGTGCACTGACCCCAAGGGAAGGGAGGGGAGGGGAGCAGCTCACTGTACAAACAAGCATTTTGTACTGTGGGAGTGGAATTGATGTTCTGGGTAACCACATGATGTCAACCACCCATGTCCATAGAATGGTGACACAGGGGCACATAGGGAGATGCTGGGGTGGTGACAAAGCCCTACAATGTGCAAAAAGGCTCACACCATGTGAATCATGGCACCATTGCCCACCCACCTTAATGCCACTGAATGCTAATGTGTCTGTCCACATGCCGTTTAGATTAGGGGCCCTTTTGTATACCATCCTAGAAAATTCTGATGTGAAGTTTCAAAGGATTGGATCAGTTTGTATGATGGGCCAGTTTTTCTTAATTACGTCTGATATTGTCCCAGTGTGTCTGCTGTAAGTTGTAACAAAATTAATCTTGGACTCAAATGGCTGCGTTTACTGACAGTGACTAGCAGCACTTTAAAATTGATTTATGTACTGTATACAGGCAATGTTTTGAAAATGACCCTCATTTATGAATTTTCAAATGACACTAAGCCTTACTATGTCACTAATAGTCATTGTGGCTACCAACCATTGCATTCCCCTGCTTCCAGCATTTTAAATTAGTTTTTTTAGTGAGGTCATTTTTCACATTGTAAAACTGTTATTGGTACACTGCCACTTTAAATGCATTCACTATTGAAACAGAGGATGTCTGTGGACTTGCATCCTCCTGATGATGCTGTAGTAGCGAAACCAGTAGCAGGGTTGTGTGAGTGCACTGTCTGTTTCTCTGTTTGAGCACATTTTTTTATTTCTGCACTTAAGCATATTAATTTGCACAATAATGAAGTTCTTTGTGCTAGTATGCTATGCGTCTGGTGCTGTATTTTCATTTCTGCTGTAGGCTGAGTTACGGGCACAGACGCTTAAGGTGTGGAGCCAAAAGTCGGGCAATTGTCTTCTTACTTTCTAAATACGAACATACGAACATACAAAATTTGCCAGCAGATAAAGGCTTAGAGGTCTATCAAGTCTGCTCGAATGTGCAGCTAGCCCCCCCTTTTTCTGCAGCTGCCCTTCCCTTCCACCCTTCCCCTTCATTAACCCTCCCCCTTGTCCTGTCCCATCCTCATTTGAAGCAGTCCACTGTTCTACTGCATACCACTTCTGCAGGTAACGCATTCCACCCAGCCACCACCCTCTCTGTAAAAAAGTGTTTCCTCATCTGCCTCCTGAACCTTCCTCGCTTCAGTCTCACATCATGGCTCCTGGTGGCCCTCCCCTCCCTTACTTTGAACAGCCCCTCTGTACCGGTCTTGTTTATTCCTTTCATGTATTTAAAAGTTTCAATCATGTCACCCCTGTCTCTCCTCTCCTCCAGTGAGTACATGTTCAACTCCTTCAACCTCCTCTCGTATGATAAGTCCCCCAGACCCTTGATCATCTTTGTCGCCCTGCGCTGCACCCCCTCCAGTAACTTAATGTCCCTCTTCAGATACGGACGCCAGTACTGCACACAGTACTCCAGGTGTGGTCTAACTAATGACCTATACAGTGGCAGAATCACCTCCTCCCTCCTCGAGGATATACCCCTTGCAATACAACCCAGCATTTTGTTGGCCTTTGCAGCTGCCTTCCTACACTGTGCCGTGTTGTTCATTGACCCTGTAATGAGCACACCCAGATCCTTCTCCTCCTCTGTCTGGGCTAGCTGCACTCCCCCTAGCTGGTAAGTCCTCCTTGGGTTCTTCATCCCAAAATGCAGCACCTTTCACTTTTTGGCATTAAAGCCCAGTTGCCAGGTGTCTGACCAGGTTTCAAGCTTTGCCAGATCATCCTGCAACCCCTGCCATCCCCTAGGTCATCCACCACTGCGCCAACCTTGGTATCATCAGCAAACAGACTGATCTTGCTCTTGATGTCCCATGATATGTCTGCAATGAATATCCCAAACAACACTGGCTAACACGAGCCCTGTGGGACACCGCTCGTCACTGCCCTTGGGTGTGAGAGCTCCCACCCACCACCACCCTCTGTTGCCTTCCCGGCAGCCAGTTTCCTACCCATCTCACCAGCTTTGCACCGCCCCTGTGTCTACTAACTCCTTCCCAGCCTTCCATGTGGCACCGAGTCGAATGCCTTACTGAAGTCCAGATACAGGACATGCACCGCATGGCCCCTGTCCAGTTGCCTAGTTACCCAGACATAGAACTCAACCAGGTTGGTTTGGCAGGATCTGCCACGATTGAAGCCATGCTGTCTGCTGTCCTGTAGTCCATTGGCCTCTAGGAGGGCCACCAGCCTCTCCTTCAGGATAGTCTCCATTAGCTTACCCATGATGGATGTGAGGCTTACTGGTCTGTAGTTTCCCGGTTCATCCTTGGGGCCACTCTTGTGGAGGAGCACCACATGAGCCATCCTCCAGTCCTGAGGTACACACCCCGAATGTAGTGAGGCATTAAATAGGTCTGCCAAAGGTCCTGCAAGGACCTCTGCCAGCTCCTTCAGTACCCTGGGGTGGATGCCATCTGGGCCTGGCGCCTTGTCCACCCTCAGTGCCTTCAAACCCTCTCGAACTCTGCCCTCCATGATTTCCCATCTGTGCCACTTCCCCCTGCTTCTGCCATTTCTCCCACCTTGGGTGTCACCCCTCTTCTGCTAGTAAATACTGAGCAGAAGTACTCATTTAGTGCTTCCGCCTTATCGTACCCTGCTTCCACCCAACCCCCCTCCTTCCTAATCCTTACTATGTGGTCCTTACAGCTCCTTTTCTCCCTGATGTACTTAAAGAAGTCCTTCTCCCCCTTCTCAATGCCTTGTGCCAGCCTGAGTTCCGTAGATGCTTTGGCTCCCCTTACTGCCCTTGTCACCTCCTTCGATTCTGTCAAGTACTCCTCTGTCCTCCCCCCTCCCTGTTTTCTTGTACTTCCTAAAGGCAGCTCTTTTCCTCCTTACCTTTTCCATGACCTCCTTGCTCAACCAGCTCGGTTTCTTAGCCCTAGCCTTCTTGCTCTGGGCTTTGCAGCAGGTTTTGGTTGCTTCCTATCCCTAGCTTTAGGCTCCATCTCTGGTTAGTATCCATACTAGATTGAATTCTGACCAGGTGCCCCTTTACCACTTCCCCATCCTCCCAAGTAGGCCCTCCTGAAGTCCAGCACTCTTGTGCCAGATTCCCTCCTTCCTTGCCCATATCCCATGTGAGCCATACTGAGTGGTGGTCACTCCCTGACAGCGGTTCCTCCACTGTAAGTTCTCTCACAAAGTCCCCATTTGCCAGCACAAGGTCAAGGGTATTCCCTAACCTGGTTGGTTCACTGACCATTTGCAGCAGGAAGCTGTCCTGGAAGGCATCCAGCAGTACCTGCTCCCTTCTGTTCCTGGTTGTTGGGGTGCTCCAGTCCACTCCTGGCATGTTGAAGTCCCCCACAATCACCACACTACCCTTCTCGCAGGTTCTCCTGATCTGTTCTGCTAATTTCCTGTCTAACACCTCCATCTGAGATGGTGGCCTGTACACCACTCCCATTCTAAGAATCCTATTCTTGGAATCCTGGATTTGCACCCAAAGTGACTCTGTACTACCCTCCTCCCCTTCCTCCCTTACACACTTCAGTCCTTCCTTCACATATAGTGCCACCCCCCTCCTTTCCCAGTCACCCTGTCCCTATGAAATAACCTGTACCCTGGTACAGACAGGTCCCAGTCATTATATTGGGTGGCCCATGTTTCCGTGATGGCTGCAATGTCCACCTCTCCCTCTGCCATGAGAACCTGTAACTCTGCAGTTTTCCTCCCAAGGCTCCTAGCATTAAGGGTAACCACCTTCCACCCTTTCTCCCCTCTCATCCTGCCCTCCTTTCCTAGCATCACCAATAGTACTTGCCATTTGCCTTTTGTCACTGTTATGGGGGGTAAGCTCATATGATTTCCCAACCTGTGGTCTCTGTATATCACTTCCCCAACTGCCACCCCCCACTCCTAGTTTAAATTCCCAACTTCCTCTATATATTCTTCCATCCTCTGTTTTAACACTTTCTTTCCCTCCTCACTCAAGTGTAGTCTGTCCTTGGCATAGAGACTACTGTCCTCCCAGGTCCCTCCCCACCCCCCCCAACAGCCCATACCCTTTAGCACAACACCAGGTTCTTAGCCTTCCATTAAATTCCTCTATTCTCAGCTTTCTTGTTGTGCTTGCCTTTGGCACCGTAAGTATCTCGGAAAAAGTTACTGATCTTCTTGCCCCCTCACATAATTGTGCTAGTTCCTCAAACCTCCTCTGGACTATATCTACTGTCTTGTCAGCCAGGTCATTTGTCCCAAGATGTATAATTAAATGAGGCTTGTCCCTACCCCTTCTAGCATATTTCAGAACAGACTGTCCCACCCTTTCCGCTGTCATTCCTGGCATGGCCTTCACCCAAACGCGACTATGCCTCTCCCCCTTGCTACCCCACCTAAGTCCTCTTAGTATTGAGTCCCCCAGCACTAAGATTCCACCCCTCTTACTCCCTGCTTGCTTCTATTCATCTCCCTCCCTCATTTCCAGCTCCTCTTTTTCCTCCTGCACATTATTTCCCCCTTTTACCCCTGTTGCAGTTCTCCCATCAGAACTTCCCTTCGCTCCAGTTTGGTCCAGGCATTTATCAATTACTCCTCTAATTTCATCATTTCCCTCCTCCACTTTCTTCCTCTCTAGCAGTGCAGAGGTGTTTTCTGAAGACCCTTCACAAATGCCCGCTCCCTCTCTCGTCATAGTAACCTGTTCTCTCCTTTCCACTCCACGACTTTTGCCACTTCTTTGTCTCCCCTCACAAGTCCCTATCGCCTCCTTCCATTTGACTTTTGTCTCCTGACCTGGTTTCCCCGGCAATTGTTCTTCCTGGCCTGGGCCCCTTTGTCTCTGCTTCCTTCTTCTGACCCTCCTCACCACTGTTGGCTTAAATTGCCCTCCCTCATCTCCCCTTCTTCCTCCCTCCAGTATTGGCTAAACCCACCCCAATCTGCCTTGCCTGTCTTAGTTCCTCCTGCAGACCCTCAATCTCCTTTCTAAGTTTTTCTATGTGGTTGCACACTAAACATCCTCCCACACTCCAGGCAATGTTTAGAAGATTGGTGCACATGATTGTTGCAACCACCACCCTACCCATTGCTGTCGTTGCACACCAGCAACCCCCACCCTTCCAGATGCAGGATACCAAACACTCCCCAAGTCTCCTCTCCCCTCTATCAGTGCAAAACATTTGCTTTATTTCCCTTACCCTCCTTTGTTGCACACGTTTAGATATATTGAGCAACTGCTTTTATATTCCTATCCTTCCTATCCACACTCAAAAATAGGCGTTAAGTAGCCATTGCACAACCTTCTTCAAACTCTTACTCCTCCCTTTCCCAATGCAATATCAATGCAAGAAGTAATAACGAGCTCCTAGATTTGCATTTACTCTTCCTTCCATTGAGAGCAGTCACCTCTTCACTTGCTGCTGTTCCTTTCCTGGATGTCTGCTTCTGCTATGACAGGTGCATATCCTTTGCCTGTTTGAGAAGTGATGTCAGAACCCTAGTATAAAAATAATGGACCAGGGGTGGGTGGGGTGAGGGGTTTGGGTGGGTGGGACCACCAAGTCTTCCGGAAACAATCAGGTAGCTGAGGCCTCTAGTCAGACAATTAGCACCCTTCCCACTGTGTACTCAAACTTTGCAGCTAGTGAAGCCAGCAACAATGAATCAATTCTACTCAAATCCCCAAACTAGGTTTGCTACCCAAAGAAACAGGACACCAATTCAAACAGCTTCACCAACAATACATTAAAATAGGCTTGAATTAGAAGATATAGGTCTCCAATTCAAAGAAGCAGACCCAGTTAAATTACACCAATTGTGTTTAAAACAGAATAGGCCTCTACAATGCAGCCTGCCACACAGTGAACCAAACAAATGAGCCCACTTATAGCTACCAAAACAGGTTTCAAAATTCCAACAGCCCCAAACAATACCCTGCTAGCCCCTTAGTAGTAAGAAAGAAAATAAACAACATTCTACCAAGTAGAATCCATGAAAAACAATGTAAAACAAGAAGCTACTGTACTGTAGATCTGATCCTGTCCCCCTTCTAGTTCCTTCTGAGAAGCCAAAGCACTGACTCCACACCTGATTCAGCTCTGCCTCCCAAATAATAACTTGATCTTGTCTTGTCACTCTGGCTTTAGGCAGGTCACAAAACCACTTGCATTATGTCAAGAGTGGTCAGTGATATTTATTCAGCTTTTGACAATGGATATGTGTTACCACTATGGTTTTCATGATCTATTGAAAGCATTTGACACTGTGGACCACAATGTATTACTCAATAGAGTTTGTTCCTTGGGTGTTAGTAACAATTTGGTACTTTGGTTTGTGGCCTATCTTCATAACAGGATGCAACGTATTCGAGCTGATGAACTATATTCAGATTTTATCACTGATCCCTGGGGCACTCCCCTTTTAATTATGACAACATGTCATAATCAAAATCTGAACTATATTCAGATGCTGTCATAATCAAAACTTGAGTGCCCCAGTGATCAATGACAGGCCCATTGTTATTTTTATTATAGATTAATGATTTACCAACATTTTGTGCATCTGACACTAAACTTTATCTTTATGTTGATGACATCATATTGTATTCTTCTCATATATACCAGTGATGGGTATAAAAAATGTTCAAAGTAGTTTTGATATGGTACAGAAAGCCTTATTCCAGTTAAGATTCCTTTTGAATACAAAAAATAGATGCTATTTAATAAAGCTAACTTAATTAATTTTACAAAATTGAGCATTACTGCCAAATATGGTTCAATTCTTGATTTAGTTGATTCATACAAGTATTTGGGAATCTTCTTAGAGAGTGCCCTTTCTTTTAATAGTCATATTGATCTTGTGCCTTGAACAAGCACTGATCCTCAAGCAGACTCGATAAACCACAGGGCCTACTCTGCAGGCTTCTTAGTATGCTAGATATTGAATATTCATCTGGTAAACTAAAAAGAATTTTGGTAATCTTTTATCACAGTAGAGTGCTTTTTAGAACTTTTCTTAGGGAACAACTATTAACTTATTTGTTTGTGTCTCAGATTATGGAGATATTATATATCATAATGCATCTACCACTGCTCTAAAATTACTTTATACATTGTATCATAGTACATTACATTTTGTAACTAGACTTCTTTGGCAAACACACCACTGTCTGCTATACACCTCAGTTGATTAGCTCTTTCTGAGTGCTGGAAAGCTCTTACATTGGTACACCTTTCTTTATAAAATCCTATGTTGCCTAGTTCCTACTTATTTGAATGCTCTATTGGTGGTAAAATGTACTGACCGTAAGTTGAGGATCAATGACCTATTTTCATTTTTTCTTGTTAAAACTAGAACAAAGGTAGGTAGGTACTTTGTCTTTACCATATTCTGTTCTCGAGACATGGTTGCAGGTACAAAATGATACACAATTCAAAATCCTACCATTTCTTGCTTTAAATCTATGTTTTCTCGATTGTTGTATAACCGTTGTGAGTGCTACAAATAAAATTGTATTTTTTATGTTCTCATGCTTTTTTTTGTACTACTTAAATGTTTGTATTGTTATTGACTGCAATTGTAAAAGAGGGGTTCCCCTAAATTTGCTTAACAAATAAATTGAAATTGAACTGATTATACTTATATTTAATACACACCTTCTGTTTTTCTCTCACTGTCTCAGCTGCACTGTTTCTGAACTGTAATGGTTTCTTTCCCCTCATTTTCTTCCCTACCATTTTCTCACAGAAAGCAGATGCCTCTAGTACTTCTTTCTTGGTTATCCCCCATTATTTGCCTGCTCCTACTGCTTCATCCACCTGTGAAATTTAGCAGATTTCTTTATTTCTGCAGAATTTGTTTTTCCACAACTCTAAAATACATAGGTTTCTGCAGGTTTTTATGACTGATTTGTCTGGAAAAAAATACTCAAATTATACACCTTTTACAAGAAAATATTGTGCAACCCACATTGTGTTACACAGTCACATACAGTCAGCAACTGTGAAACACAGTATAATTTTTGGAATATTTCCCTGCAAAAATAAAAGCAGTGTGATGCATAATTCATTTTCTACAGATCATCCAGTTACAAATACAAAACTGATAAAATTACAACTACCATGCTTTGGAAAAATTCTGCAGAATCCATAATGCATGGACATTTTAAATTCTGCAGCAGAATTTTGCAGAAATGTAAATCTTCAATTTTACTGAGCTTTAGCTCCAACTAGCTAAGCTGGTAGAAGCAATCCTGAAGCTCACCTCAAGAGGGCAGCTGTTCTGTAGATCAAAATATCCTTTGTTCTACTTTAAAGTTTTGCTCTTCATTTATTATTATCTTTGGCTATGGCAGAAGCAAGGCATGCTGGGAATGGGGTGCCATTTATGTCGGTGATAGTGATTACCAAAGAGTAACCCCCCCAAATGCTATCATAAAATGTTGTAAGGATTTTTTTATTCATTCATTTTATTATATAACAATGACCCATACTTACCCTGCTTCTCCTTGAGCATGCTCTTGCTTCACAAAACAGCAGTGCAAACCCATGACCCGTGGGTTACCACATGAGTGCCAGTCAATCAGAAGCCTTAAACACACTTCTGAATACTAATGATTAAACCTAGACAACTTCACAAGTACAATGGCATTTGTTGCCTCGGTTCCTTGTGAAAAACAAACTTTCTGCACAGTCCACTATAGATAACCATAGTCTACAGTCCACTAAAAAAATAAGTTAAATACCCTCTCATCTAGAGACTGACTCTGACTCACCCTTTGGACCTAAAAGAATGTGGGCTTCAAATGAGAGTTGGGTTGTACTGATGAACTGTGTGGGGGAGGCACCCACACTGTGCCTTGCCTGTGGCTAGATAAAAAGCTTTAATCTCAGTGTTATCATCTACTAGTGAATATTCCATCATATTTCGCTGACTTTTAAGATATATATCACTAAAAGTATTCTTTAAAATGTTCTTCAGAGCAGAGATTTAGCACCCTGCTGTTACAGGTAATGGATGTTCTATCAAAATGTGAGTGAAGATTCACACAAAATATAATAGAAAACTCCACTGACTTATCTCCCTTTGTGATTGCCCTTAAAGAGGAAGGTAAGTCATTTCTAAATGTAAGCTGCTTGTAATGTTCCTTTTATCAGAAATTATATTCATGCCCCGAAATGATCCATATGTTGCTGTACCTTAATAAGGTTGTGTGAAAAATTGTATTTTGTATTTTGGTGATAAGAGACTACATTTTATGCAGTTCTCTTTATGGACTGTTAATTTGGAGTTTTGACTGTTCCATAACTTGCTACAGAAATCTGAGGACAGGTCAACAAATCATGCTTAACATTCTGTACACAAATTTTGACATAATTTAAATTGGATAAGAGAAAACAAGACCTGTGATTGGTCACATGTGATTATTTGACAATGTGTTGTTGCAGCACAACTTCACAGTTCAGAAATACTTAACTTTCTGGACCTAATTTCTCAGTTTTTAAAATATAAATCAAAGGGAACCAATTTATGATTGCAATAAAGCACTTCAAGGTGTGCTTAATTGTGGGCTAAAAGCAGTTCTCAGGTGCATAAGGCACTTGGGGTGGGATATTCAGACTGCGCCAGACTGTGGCGCAAGCCTGGGCGCAGCGCAACTGGGATGTGCCAGGGTGCTGACGCAGGGTGATATTTAGCGTGCTGCTTGCCTGGCTCCAGCACTGTTGAATATCTTCAGGGTTACTCAAGATTGCGCATGGCGAGTGGTACTGCACCAGCACAAGTGGCCAGAGAGGGGCAGGGGGATGCGCTACCACAAGTGCCGTTGTGCTAGGTGCATCAACAGTGATATTCAAAGGTGCACACGCAAATGGGGCCATAATGCATGCAAGGTGCAAATGGGGCCATTTGCATGTCATTATGGCCCCATTTGCATGCAGGTGCACCCATCCCTGGTGACTTGCGCCTGGCACCCTGCCAGGCTGGAGCCATCAGGGACCGATGCCCCCTGCACAAGCGGCAAAGTGCCCCACTGCCCGATCGCTGGAAAATGTATAACTATAAAATGCCCCATATCCCTGGTGGTCCAGTGGACCACTCCCAGGCCAATCGCGGGCATATGTATGAAAATAAAACATCCTATATCCCTGGTGGTCCAGTGGACTGCTGGCAACCCGATCACGGGCATATGTATAGTAATAAAATGTCCTATATCCCTGGTGGTCCAGTGGACCGCTCACAGCCCGATCATGGGCAGAAGTCTAAAGAAAGTAAGTAAGTAAGTAAATGTTTATTTCTTTAAGGCGCCCTTCCAAAGCTCAAGGTGCCTTTACAATATCCATCATACAATATTAAAAACACAGTTATAAATAACATTATATTCAAAACACAAAACACAGTGTGGGCTAATGGGCATGCAGACCATACTGTACTACACAGTCCAGATATGTGAATGGATTCATTCACATATCTGGACTGTCTTCTCTGACTATAGTCTGCCTTCATATTATACTGTGAACCAATGTACGTACAGCTGTACGCTGTATGCAGTCAGTTGGCGGGCGGCCTGGCAGCTTGCGGGTGGGGAGCTGCCACCTGCCGCTGACCGGGGGAGCAGGGTGGCAGGACTCAGTGGGAGAGTGGGGAGGGGGGTACCGCTGGACCACCAGGGATGGGATTTAATCTTTCTTTAGACTTCTGCCCACGATCGGGCTGCAAGAAGTCCACTGGACCACCAAGGATATGGATGTTTTATTATTATACATATGCCCACAATTGGGCATGAGGGAGCACTACCCGATGGAGGGTGCCACCGGAGCTCAGGTGCCACCCACAGCTGGCAGCTGCCGTGTTGTGTCCTGCAATACGGCAGCTCACCTGTGAGTGGCCGGCTGTTACTCCTTTATTTTTTGGAACAACTGCATGTGGCACATGTAGGGTTGTGCCTGCATGGCTCCGCACATCCGGGCTGAATATCGGGATGTAGGGGGTATGCATGGAAGCACGCTCCCCCCATAGCGCCGCGCCACATTGCTGATAAGAGCCCAGCGCATCAGGTTTTGTGCCACGCGCTTTCGCCTTTTGAATATCGTGCCGGGTGCATCAGTGGGTTGCATGGTGCAACTGTGTTGCACCATGCGCAACCCTTCTGAATATCCCATCATTGGTGTCCTCACTCCTTATTTCCTGGGGCAGACATTTATCCTACAATAACACCATTCTGTCACACCTTCATGCTTAAGTGGAAACTTTAAATTACTGGTTACATGAAGAGAAGTCTATGCAAAGAAAAAAATATAAAACATGGCCTGATGTGCATTCACTAGGGACTGCTGTATAATTCTGTGACAATGACTTTGCGCCACTCCCTTGCCTGTAACACCACCACCACCCCCTTGAGCCAACCTCAGTAGGGGTTACAGTCCTTCCCTCTGAAGTCACAAACTGCACTTCAACTGCACAGGGAAGGGCATGGGTTGCCATGCAAATGGTCTGCACAACCTTCTACAAAGCAGGCCTCCCTTACAAGGTGCGGTCATATCTTTAGAGACACCCCATAACTTAGAATTGTTACAGACAGCTGTAAGGAATGTTGCTAAAAAGCACTGCAGAATGATGGTGCCAGTGTGGGGAAAGAGGCTAATGAGATAAGGTTTGTAAATGGAGAATTGTGTCTTTCTCATTTAACTAGCTCCCCATCAGTTACCTGAACATTTGCTGGGGATCACACCTTAATTAAGCCAATTTTGGGCTAATGCACCCTGTAAACGTAAGCCATTTGAGGCAGATGCAGTTTAGAGTAGGGACCCAGCTGATGAGTGGTCTACATCAGCATTGGTAGCTGGGTGACTTCACAGCAGGGCCCTGAGGTGAATACCAAGAGACCGCCACCTCTTTTGAAATCAAAATAGTAAGTTGCCAATCCAGGCTGAAAAAATATGTTTATTGTTACATTTACCCTTTGGGGGGGTCAGGGTGTGCTCTGACTTGTTTTTGTTGATGTATGCCATATACAGTAGCACCCCTCATTTAGAATCCCAGTTATAGTTTGTAAATGAACAAGGGTGAGCAGTTAATACTGGATAAGATTTGTAAATAGAGAAGTATGACTTTCTCATTTAACTAGCTCCCCACCAGTTACCTGCACATTGGCTGGGGACCACACCTTAAGCCAATTTTAGGCTGATGCACCCTGTAAAGGTAAGCCATTTGAGGCAGATGCAGTTTAGAGTAGGGACCCAGCTGATGGGCGGTCTGCCTCAATGTTGGTAGCTGGGTGACTTTATAGCAGGGCCCTGAGGTGAATACTAAGAGGCCCCCACTCCGTTTGAAATCAAAATAGTAGGTTGCCAATCCAGGCTGAAAAAAATATGTTTATTGTTGCATTTATCCTTTGGTGGGGGGTCAGGGTGTGCTCTGACTTGTTTTTGGTAATGAAGGACAGATGCAGTGGAGCCTTGTATCAGGGAACGGGAACAGGGATGGGGTATTCATTGGATGTCAGGGCATGATTTTAGGCTGGGGATAGAGAGGGAGAACTCTGTACCACCAGGTGAGATCACTGAAGGACTGATGATATCCTTTTCTTCCCACTGTAGAAGAGGCCTTCAAGGTATGGGATGGGCAGCTTAGGAATGATTGAGGTGGTAGCATCTGTGTCATAATGGCTGAGGATGGCACAGTCCCATGACCTGGTGCTGTGCCATCCACAGAAGTCTGAGAGCAGCAACTTAGCTGTTAATTGATACAAACCCCATGTGTGCCTGCTACATCTGGTGACTCATTTGTATTGCAACTTTTTGTAAGAGGAACTCCCTCTCCCCTTAATGACTAAGTCAGCCCTTTGTGGATAGCCTCTGGTTGTGTGTATGTAGGATAAGTGGTACAGTGGCTCTGCACGCTGATTGGCTAGAATCATGTAAGTGATTTATAATACTATATATGTGATACTGTTAATTTAGAAACTGTTTGTCACATTAAAACTAGGTGGCATGTTTTACCGCATGACATTGTTTTCCAGTGAGTGAGTGAGTATGTGCATATCTACGTAGCACAGCTCAGTTTAGATGTAATATGTTTTGATTGACACCTGCTTTTACCAAATATTACAACTGGAAAGTACTAAAGCACAGGGAGATCAAGAGAGTTCTTTAAGGTCATACAGTGAACAAGATATATATAAATAGATATATAAAGAGAAATAAAGGGAGTGAATAAATTATGTTAAAATGTGTTTACAAGGAAATGAATACCATTGAGGGGTCAAACAAGTTATAAAGCCACAAGCCTGAAGGGTGACTGGCCTTTATGAGCTTGGTTGACCTCAAGATAGTATTACTGTATTTTATGAGTGTGCTAGACTTTGTCATCGTTTATTTTGTATCAGACTTTAGGCTGGATACTGTGTTCTCTGTCCTATGTTTTTTTTCATCTGTGAAAGTGTTTTTCCATACTGTAGGGATTTTGAAGTGGAATGTCTAGTAGTGTTTTTCTGAAGTGTAGGGATCTTTGTAGTGTAGTGGTATGTCTGATACTGTTTTCAGTGATGTACTGGTTTTTCTTATGAAATATAGTGGTGTTTGTGGACTGTCTGTATTTTGTCCCTGTAGTGTTTCCATAGAGCAAGGGCCTCCTAAAAAAGGATGCATGGCTCTGGCAGTTTTCCCTCCTTAGTGTTCAGGATGGAGATCATGGTGGAGTGTGGGCAGGAGTGGCATGGTGTGTGATTCATAGTCCTGCTCGGTCAGAATAGCACTACAAATATAGTGCAACAAAATATAGCATGGTTCAAATAGTGTTACCACGGACAGCGCTAGACGTTAAATAGCACTGTGCAGTAAGTGCTCCACAGGTTGCTGTCAATGGTACCGTGTGAAAGGACAAGGGTAGAGGAATTGGAGGGCAGGCCAAGCTGCTTCTGTGGCAGAGAGGGCTGGGGCATGGAGCAGCTCAGCAGGATGATGGTGGAGATCAGGGTTCTAATCCTGGTCTCCCTTTATTCTTCTTGTTGAATTTTTATTTTTTTTTACAAAGGGCCATGGAAACAGTATTCCATGGCCTCACAAATTTTGTTTTTCCTCATGATCCACTCCCCTGGAGTAGGAATGTTTAAGTTTGGGGGGTGAGGGGCAGATCTCTCCACATAAAAATAGATTTTACAATGGTAGCGGTCATCTCTGTGGTGTGCGACTGCTACCATTGGTGCTCTGTTGTGCAGCTGCATTCTGTCCTGCCAGTCTAGCGGAGAGTGCTGTCAATACAGTGCTGTTGTGGATGGCACTGTTATTGACAGCGTTCTTCTGACCTAGTGCCATTAGGATTGGTGTTTCAAATGCCTTCAGGAGAGACAGTTCAGGGTGCAGTGCATCGGTAGGGCTGTGTGTGAGAAACTGCAGCACTTAAGGACAAGGTTGTTTTGATGAGGTTGTAGGAAAGTTTTAGGTATGTATTTGGAGTGCAGTATGGGACAGTATTCTAATCATTTTTCTGCATATAGAGTTATTTGTTTTGTGCTAGAGGCTGTAGTTCTGAGGTATGGGGGTTTAAGGTGGCTGTTCCTTATGTCAATAAGATGGCTGCTCTATGTGTTAATAAGGTGACTTCTACATGTGTTACTAAGGTGCTTGTTACATGTGTTATAGGGGGTGTCACAGGATGCTTGTATGGCTTGTAATGTGTTATTAAGGTGGTGTACTTCAATACATATTCTTTGCAAAAAAACTTTGTTAATGCACCAGTTAGGGTAACTTAACACCAGAAATGCTCTGAAATGTGGCATTAGGGTTTCCTTTGCTAACTCCCCACCCCCACTCCCCCAAGCAGCAAAAGGAAAGCACATTAGGGTTTTAGGTCTCTGTAGTCTTGGTGAATCAGTGGTGGGGTCTTCCTTGTGGTTGTTAACCCTAATGCTCACCCCTCCCCCAAGCCTGTAGCCTCTAGTCCAAAGCATAAGGTACAGCTCCAAGCCAGTGCCTTATAGTGATACACTCTTCAAAAGCAGAGAAGTATGTCTGGCCACATGTTGTCAACATAATTTGCTGTAGCTTTCTTCACTCAAGGCAAAGGAGATCATGTGTGATGTTGTTTGATCAGGGAACAGGGCAGGCATTAGAGTTCACAAACCAAAGGAAGACCCCACCACTGATTTGCCCCAAGACTCCAGAGACCCACAATCTTAATATTTTCCTTTTGCTGCTTGTGGGTTGGGAGTTATGGTTGGAAACCCTAATGCCACATTTCCCTGCATTTGTAGTGTTAAGTTACCCTAACTGGTGCATTAATGAAGTTTTTTTTGCAAAGAATTTCCTTTCCTTTTGAGAGTGTGGAATCATATTCTCATTCATGCAGGTCGCTTTGGGACCTGTGTGAGCCAATGCGGATGCACAGGACACTTTGGGCCCTGTCCCATGGGGGGACTCCATCTGCCTACAGACTTCTGTGTATTGAGGGATGCCAGAGGTTTATGGAGCTCTCTGGTGGGCTGCAGGGGCATGGAGTATTCAGGTCACTGTGTTTCCATGTGGCTGTGCATGTAGATACACAATACAGGGAGTCCATCTGTCAGCTGGTGCATGAGGCCCTGTGCCAGCTGCAGGTGTGGGGGTGCAGGACCCTATGCCAAGGGGACAGTTGTCTTGACTATATGGTACCTGGGCCTGTGCAGACAACCCTATGGCTTTCATTTCCTGGCTGGAGAAGGTGTCTCATGGCAGTGCCATCCCTCCACCCTCATCCCATCCAGCTGGGTCATTGAGCTCACCCCACAACCAAGCTCACCAGCATGGGATCACAAAGTATACCCATTGTGGTCAAGACTGGCACTACACATGAAGTTTCTTAACAATGACATATATATATATATATATATATATATATATATATATATATATATATACATATACACATTTGCAAAAACGTTGTTAATGTATCAAGGTTGTTACTAAAGCCACAAAAGTAGGAAAATGTGGCATTAGGGTTTCCAACCCTAATGCTCCACCCCACCCTTCAGACACCGACTGGTATCGTGGGGGGGTTTGGGTCATCAGGCCTAACGCCTACCCACCCCCACTCTCATCCTGTAGACACTGAGAGGCATCAGTGGTGTGCCTTGAGGTCATCAGCCCTTACACTCACCCCATTCCATAGTTAAATAAGGTCAGATGGGCACAGTATTGGAGAATGTGGTGCGTGTGATCTTCTCATGACCCCGCCTCATAAACCCCATACGTGAAAAATTCGTAATCAGTGGCAAAACGCCATTCCACGCAACAGGTGCAAAAACGCATTTCAAGCAGAATGTGAGAAATGACAGCTATAATGTTCTTTAGGTGGTCTGAAAACATGGCTATGTTGAACATTTGGAGTGAAAATATAAAGAAATTGACAAAGTTATGTGCGTGTGTAGAAAAAACTTCAAGGACCGTGCGTAACTCGGTGTTTTTTGGTATTTTTGCACCATACTTTCAACATGGGCTTTTTGGGACCCCACCTCATGAACATTGGCACTGTCATTTCATTACTTGGTCCTGAAAGGTGATTTCACACAGCGACCACACCATTGTGCGCCGCAGCGCCACAGGTGCGAATACACATCTTAGGCCAAATGTGAGAAATGACAGCTGTACTGTTCATGATGGGGTGTGAAGAAATGGCTATGTTGAAAATGTTGAGTGAAAATATAAAAAAATGGTTGAGCTATGCGTGAGTAGGAAAATGTCAATGACCACGTGTAACTCGGGCATTTTTGGGTATTTTTACAACAAATTTTCAACATGGATTTTCTGGGACCCCACCTCAGGAACACTGGCACTGACATTTCATTACTGAGTCCCAAAAAGTGATTTCATGCAGCGTCCATGAAATCTTCTTATGGATCTGATTAACAAAATGATAGTGACAGTGTTCAGGAGGAGAGGTCCCAAAAAGCCCATGTTGAAAATTTGGTGCAAAAACACATGAAAATGGCCGAGATATCTACATAAGTTCAAAATGCTATTCACAGCCATTATTCAGCAGTTTGGCTTTGAGGAGTGCAGACATTTCCCCATCCACAGAAGGTGGCAGCCAATGGTCTCTGGTGATAAGTATGGGGCAAGGGGGGGGTGGGTTGCTCAGTGGGATGGTGGGGGATGGGGGAGAAGAACAACGGGGACAATGAGGGACCATTTTCTTTTTTTCAGAAACAAAATAAAAAAGACATTGGGGGACAGTTTTCTTCTTTACAGTGAAATATTAAATAATTATTTGGGGACACTGGGAATGGGGTCCCTGTGTCCCACATTGCTGGGGCAGGGACATGAGTCGGGACACTTGGAGTGGCTTCTCAGTGTTCCACACTACTGGGGGGAGGGGACAGAGGGTGAGTCATAAGTTGAGACACTGGGAGTGGGCTTCCCAGTGTCCCACACTGCTGAGGGGGAGTCATGCATATGTTGGGACACTGGGAGTGGGCTTCCCAGTGTCCCACACTGCTGAGGGGGAGTCATGCATATGTTGGGACACTGGGAGTGGGCTTCCCAGTGTCCCACACTGCTGAGTCATGCATATGTTGGGACACTGGGGTGGGCTTCCAGTGTCCCACACTGCTGAGGGGGAGTCATGCATATGTTGGGACACTGGGAGTGGGCTTCCCAGTGTCCCACACTGCTGAGGGGGAGTCATGCATATGTTGGGACACTGGGAGTGGGCTTCCCAGTGTCCCACACTGCTGAGGGGGAGTCATGCATATGTTGGGACACTGGGAGTGGGCTCCCCAATGACTCACATTGCTATAAAAAGGGGGGCATTTCCAGTGCTGACAGAGGGGGTTGGGCACCCCGATGTCAGCTAATGAAGACACCATGGCTATTTCAGTACACTGGGAGTGGGCTCTTCAGTGTCCCACATTGCTGGGAGGGCTGTGCACTGTGTCTGGCAGTAGGGACTTAGCACAGGAGCCACAATAGCTACTTCATTGTGCTTGTCCTGTGGCGGAGAGAACACGGCATGTGTTCATGGGCTCAGGGATCCTGTGGTCAGTGTCCCTTTTCCCTAATGTTTTTGCTTCATTCTGGGTTAAAAATAACATGAAAACACTGGGCTTGAACGCAGGACTCTTGGTTGCCCCATCCATGTGCCTTGTCCTCTGTGCCATGTGAGAACTACATTGTATAGATTGCTTTTATGTTATTTAACAATATGGTGTTGCAGGAGGATATTTGATTTTTGACTATATAGCATGAGTGAAAATACGCTATGCTTATTTTCGCACATACCACATTCTCCGAAAGCAAGGTTATGTTGTGGGACATAGCTTTTCCCATAGAAAAATAATGGGAAAATTAAATATGTTATGATTTTTGAAAGAATTCAGTTTTTTCACCAAACCTTTAAAATGCACATCTGTGATCCAAAGACTTTCTACCCTGAAAATTTCAGCCCACTACATGAAGCTGTTTTTGAGATATGGCTGATCAAAAAAAGTACAAATAACTGGTAAAGCTAGGATTTTTTGATGCTACATATCTCAAAAACAACAAACCAGATCTGCATGATATTTGACACATCAAGTGACGTTCTACTAGAGATTATGCTTGCCAAATTGAGGGCAAATATGTTGAACGGTTCCAAAGTAATGAAGGTTCAAATATTTGAGATTAACATAGAACTGTGCACCCAACCCTAACTGTACTAGCACTACCGCCCCAGTATAATATATACATACATACACACACACACATATATATATATATATATATATATAGGCATGATAGCACCACTACAGTTAGAGCTGAGTAGCCTCTGTAATGTTAAAGCTCTAATTTTGCACTTTTATAACTTTGTAACCAATCAATGGATTTGCACAACATTTGGTATGTGCTATCCTGTGGGTAGATCTCTTGGCATGGCAAGTTTCATTACTGTTCCAGTTGGATGTGTGGATTCTGAGATCTGGACAGTGGAAAAACCTTAAAAGTCACCACTTTTTGCAGTTTTTTTCTTGCTCAGCTTTGTGCCCAGATGGCATGGAATTTTGGTGTGATATTTTTTATGGTAGAAAAACTTGGGTTACAGAACTGCTAAGCTATCTTTGGTGAAAAAATATTAATCTGTTGCAAAGGTATTCCATTTTTAAGTTCCTATTATTTCCTATGGGAAGATCACTTCCAGGCTAGAGGTAAAAAGTTTGACAAAGGATTGATCTCACAAAAAAGTATTCTTTCTCGCAAGATCCCTTCCTTTTACGTGAGTGAAAAATCCTTTATCGTGAGACGCCATTTTGTTTTCTTTTTTCCACAAACTGAAAAAAGTGGAAAATACATAAAAATGTTGTAATTTTAAAAATGAAACACCAGAATCTAGCTAAACACCAGAATCTAGATAAACGAGGCCTGTTTAGCTAGATTCTGGTGTTTGATTTTCACAATTAGGGCCAGAAATACGTTTTCTGAACACCCAAAATCCAGAGTGCCCAGCGTAGTGAGAGGAGTCTTCCCCATGTCCTATGTATGATTTTCTTCAGTTCTTCAGCCACAGCTGAACTCCTGCTACTGACTGCAGTGTGCTCTATGAGCCACTACACCCTTTCTCTGGTGTTTGGTGGTGTGATACACACACACACACACACACACACACACACACACACACACACACAGTCTCCCTAAGCTCTTAAGCCAATATTGAAAAGCAGCCATTCTCCTGTCCAATAAACTTCCTCCTTGCTCTGCTCTCTTGCCACACTTACTAAAACCGAAAGAAAGAACATGCCACATTCATGTGGCTGAACTCTTTTTCCAAGGCAGTACCTGGCTGTGCAGAATGGAGCAGTTTTATTTTTGCAGTCCTCCTCTCTGCAGCAGCAGAAAAAAAATAGCCCCTGCCCTGCTCTTACCCCAAAACTGAAATGTAGCTATTCTGCAGTCCCAAAAACTTCGCCCTCACATTACTTTCTTGTCACACTTACCAAAGTAAAGAAAATACTGCATACACATGGCTGAGCTGTTTTTCAAGGCAGTACGTGGATGGTCTGAGTGGAGTGGAGCAATTTTCCTCTTTCATTCCTCCACTCTACAGGTACAGCAACAAACTCCTTTCCTTTCCTCTTCTGTAAAGCAGCTAAGAGAATACATGCAGGAATGCCGTACACATGCACATGAACAGGAGAACTGTATTCCAGCTGGCACTGTATTAAATACAGTTTCTCATTGTAATGAATCCTTGCTATAATGAACATATGGTATGGATCTGGAAGTGTTCATTATAGTGAGGGACTAATGTCCCTTGTGTCTAGTGGCACCTGCCACCCTCCGATCCCTGTTCCCTGTTTTATTTTTTATTTATACCATCTGACAATGGGATCCCCATGTCAGCATTTTGAAGCTGCCCCCCACAGCAGTGTGGGATATTGAGGAGCCCACCCCCAGTATCCTCAGATGGTTTATTTAATGCAATAGTACCTGCAAAGAGAAAAACGTCCCCCAACATCTTTTCTTTTTTAACCTGAAACAAAGAAAATGGTCCCTCTTTGTTGCTGCTGACCCCTTCCCCCATACCGACCTTCCCACTGAGCACCCCCACCCTACACATCTCTTACCCTATACTTACCAGCCAATGTCAAAATCTGTCATCTTCTGTGGACCAAGACATGTCTGCACTCTTCAAAGCCAAACTGTGAACTGAGGAATAAAGGTAAGTGCCTTATAATGTATTTCAATTGTGTTTTGAGCTTATGTTCATAACTTTGCTACTTTTAGGTATTTTATCACCAAATTTTCAACATGGCCTTTTTGGGACCCCAACTCCTGAACACTGGCAATCAGGCCCAAAAAGTGATTTCACAGTCACTGCAAAATCACCTTTCAGGACTGAATAATAAAATTTCAGCACCAGTGTTCATGAAGTGGAGTCCCAAAAAGGCCATGTTGAAAATTTGGTGAACTAATTCCTAGAAATGGCTCGGTTATGAGCATTCATTGACATTTTTCTATGCATGTACATAACTTCAGTAATTTTCAATATTTTGACTCCAAATGTTCAACATAGCCATTTTTTTCACACCACCTCATGAACAGTACAGCTGTCATTTCTCATATCCTGTTCAAAATGTGTTTTCACACCTGTGGTGAGGAATGGTGTTTTGGCATGGATTTGAAAATTTTCACCTATGGGATTTATGAGGTGGGGTCATAAGAAGACTATGTTGAAAATCTGGGGTCAAAGTATGAAAAAATGCCAACATTATGACCATTCATTGCAATTTCACTGCACACGCTTGTAACTTTGGAAATTTTAAATATTTTGACATCAGGTTTTGTTGGGCTATAATGAAAATTTGGAGTCAAAATATTGAAAATTACCAAAGTTATGTGCATGCTTAGAAAAATGTCTACAAATACTCATAACTCACCCATTTTTAGGAATTTTTTCACCAAATATTCAACCTATCTTTCTTATTACCCCACTTCATGTATATCACAGCTATCATTTTTCAAATTCTAGCTTAAATGTGTTTTCACACCTGTGAAGTGGAATGGTGTTACAGTTACGCAGAATTACATTTTGGTGGGGATTCAAAAAGTTTTGTACTGGGTATATGAGCTGGGGTAATAAGGTGGCTATGTTGACAATTTGGTCACTGTTGTCCTATAAATGGAAGTGCAGGGCCCAGACATCCTTGTGCTTCCATAGTTACATATGTATTTTATATATATATATATATATATATATATATATATATATATATATATATATATATATATATATATATCTTCATGGCAAAAAAATGTGTTTAATGCATCAGTTATGGTTAAAGTGACAAAAGTGAAGAAATGAGATGTTAGGATTGAGACCCTAATCCCCCAACACCCCAAGCCCACCTTCCACAGACTTTTGCCCTGAATTTCCTTACTTTTTGAAAAAGTGTAATATAACTAGTAAATAACATGTGTTGGTGGAAGTGTGGGGCCCACCAAGCTGCCCATTTGTGCATAATGATATGCATGTGTGGGAGCGAACTTACACATAGCTACAGAGCGATACAGCAGCCCTATAGAGAAAGGAACCCTTGTAACACTGATCTGCTGCTATCTTGGGAACCGTAGCAGCTAGAAAAAAATTTAAAGTGTCATAATCTTGACAATGAGCACTACACATGACAGTCAATCAAATCCATATGTCACATTGTTTATGAGCTACAGGCACCAAAAAGCACTGAAAAGGCACCCTTTGAACCCTTGTGACACTAATTTGCCAATATCTCATTAACTGTGCAACTTATGAAAAAAAATTCCACTGCAGGTGTCTATGGTCTCCAATCTTGTTCCAGGTGATCTAAGGCACCAGTAATTAAAGTCTGTAACTCACTTAATTTCCGAGATATGGGCACCGAAAAGCACAATGGGCACCACTATGGGGAAAATCTCAATTTTGTGATGGCAGAATTATGCAACCACTTAATTCCTCAACACCAAAACAGCATAATTCATACCTGTAGGACATCCCCTCAATATCCTGTAAATTGCAAGTAAAAAGACCAAACCATTCATTAACAATGCAATGGTAAACTTTTTACATCTTTAAAAATTCCTAGTCCGAGAGGTAGCAGAATCCTTGGCTGTCAGATCAATCCCCATCCATGAGATAACAAAATTGAGGTCCATGAGAAATCCTCGACCATCAAATTTTGCTCATCTGGTCCCTAAGTGACAGTCAAGGATTTTGCCACCTCGCGAAAGAAGATTGGCTAGTGGACAAGGATTCTGACAGCTTGCAGACTGCAATTTGGGCAACTGATAAAAGAGGATTTTAAAAAAATAATCCTAGTCAGTGAGTTGATAAAATCCTAGTCCGCCAGCCAATCCTCATTCATGAGGTAGCAAAATCCTAGTTAT